>JAOXJP010069868.1:0-15344 GCA_025762735.1 Platanus orientalis
CTTTTCTTAATTTTTGGGCTGATTTTAGGCCCATAATTGCCTAAAATACATATTATATGGGTTTTTTTTGAACAGGTGACACTTGAACTCTTTGATAATAACGAATTTGTTTAAAATATATGGATTCAAAAATAATAAATTATAAAAAATATATATAGACCTAATATCAACATATAAATAAAATTATTATTTTCTAACTAGTTTGGGTCGGGCTAGGCCCTCAGGCTGAAGTTGAGCATGCCCAAACTCTGCCTGAATAAAACTTTAGGCCTAAAAGTTGGGCCCAACCTCAACCTAGTCGAAAATTAGGTTGGCCCAGCCCGGCCCAATTTACAGCCTTACTACTCTCTCCTCTAAATGTCGTCTCTTATATCTTTTTTTTACTTTTTCAATTTTAATAATTTTTTAAACATCAATATAATATGGGCTCCAGCCAGGAAGAGACTCAAAATTTGTGGCTCAAGCCCGGCCCAACTTTATTCTATGGGACTCGATATTTCCTCCTAGATTTTCTTTCATGAATTCTCTCCTCAAAGTGTCTCCTATATATATATATATATATATATAATTTTCTCAATTTTAATAATTTTTTAATTATCTAAACTCTTTTCAAAAAGTCTCCTATATCTTTTTATTATTTTCTTATCTTTTTCAATTTTAATTATTTTTTAAACATCTATATATTACAAGCCCAGGTTGAGAGGAAACTCAAAAATCTGGTCTGACTTTATTTTATGGGACTCAGGCTAGAAAACTCTCTCTATATATAAAAATATATAAAAAATATATTTCTATTAAATTTTACATCAAAATCTATATATTTATATAAAAGAAATCACCTTAGGGAAGGTCAAGGTAGGCTTGAGAAAGACCCAAAATGTCTCCTATATTTTTATTTTATTTTCTTTAATTTTTTTTAATACATCCATTTATTACAGGCTTAGGCTAGGAAAAAACTTGAAAATTAGGGCTCGAGCCTGACCTAACTTTATTCTATTGGACTCAGGTTAAAAAAACTCTATACTCATATAAAAAATTATCAAAAAAAAAAAAAAAAACCTATATCTTTATAAAAATTTACATTATATATATATATATATATAAGCCAAGCCCAGGTAGGCCAAGCCTAAGCATGGCCCAAACATAAACTACTCAACATCCCGTGCTGCACAATTTGTATAAAACACATTATGAAATGTATTTACATATAAAACTATGTATAAGATCAAACCACAATTATCCCAAATTCAATGCAATCTTCCCACCAAGGGGATCGAGGTGATTCTTTACAACATAGTTACAATTTTCCAGGAAAAAAATGGTTGAAACCAAAGTTGGTACATGAGACACTGTCGAATCCCCCTTCATGCAAGAAATTGAGAACACTTGAGCCTGAATTAGCCAACTGTGGAAGTTCTAAGAAACTTCTTCAACCACGGATTAAAAACATGGTTTCCAACAATAGAAAGTTCCAAACTCAAGTTTGGGTTTGTGACAATGGCCTTGAAAAAGAAGAAGCATGCCAACACCTATTTCCTTCATTGTTTTTAATTAGTGAGCATATTTATGGGTGGATTGATACCTAACTAGGGTACAACCTTGCAAATTAACCAAATCTGAAGCACAGGTTAAGTTTGGGTCTTGGTTGAGTTGCTTTATCAGTAGAGAGATATTTACATTAGTAGTAGACATGCATGTAGTACTGGACAGGTGTGAAGTTTTAGATCTTTATAACGAGTATAATTAATATTCTGTTGACATGAGTACAACAAAAAAAATTGAAAATGATACTTCTATTAGATAGGAATGCAAATTAGTAGTTAGTGGATTAGCATTCCTCTTATACCAATTGTTAGTAGTAGATCTTCTTCTTTAATTTTTATCTGTCAATGAACCTTTTCTTTCTACCCCAGGATCGTCTCTTGCAAAAAGGGGAACAGCATTGCGTTGACAGGTGACAAAATAGTAAATTGCATCTATAAACCTATGGTACAAAAAATCTTCTCTCTTTTCACCGCTCAGCACAAAATTTTAATGCTTGATTGATGTTGGATGCCTTTTCGCTACAGAGATCCCAACCATTTTATTTAAGCATGTAGTTACCAAAACAATATATGTGACCCCTCTCAGCACCGTGTAACTACGGGGGACCAGTATTAAGTAGTGACCTGACCAAACTAATATATATGATTATCTAAGTTTAAATTATATTTAAGCCAAAAAAAATTATGTGAAATAGTATTTGTACCTTATTCTTATTTGTTTTTCTATTAGGCTGCGTTTGACAGCCACTTGTAATGTAATCATTTCATTAGAGTTTCTCGAGGATTTTGTAGCCACTATGGGATGGTTTGTAATGAAATCATTCAGATTTGCACTGATTTGTGCTTGATAATGATAGTGTATCGGAGGAGTGATTACCTTTACGCCAACCAGATGGTTCTGGGGTTGACCCAAATCCTCGGCAAGACAGACTCTGCACACAAGGATGAGAATTGGTTAAAGAGCTAGGGCTAGCGGGGGGGCGGTTTCTAGCTTTCTGACGATCAAGTCAGCGAGGCTAGGAGACTGAAAAAAGTAGAACTCTTCCCTTAAGGTTTTAGATGTCTAATACTTGGAAGAGGAAACGATTTCCACATTTATATGATTGAGTAAAGACATATCAGGGCGGATCTTCCCTGTCGCTTTTTCCCACATTCTTGCACGTCACTTTCTCCACGTTCTTGCATGACACTGTTACCCACGTTCTCCCGTGACACTGTTGCTTATGTCTCTCTCTGCCTTCTCTGTCATTTGTTTAGAGTTGACAGGTTTGTTGCGGAAGATATTTTGTCTAGATAACGATTTTTGGATCAAGCTTATCCTTAAGTTGAGTTAGTTGAGGTCATTGCCTCTCACAGTCGGGACCTCTTCGGGAATCAAAGTTCCCGGGGCCTTAGGTAGTTTTTCGGGTGTCAAATACCACGAGTGGAGGTCGGGGTTATTTGTAAAATCACTCAGGACCACATACCAAAGTCACTTGGGGCCATTTAGCAATGATGAGTTTGTTTTGGGGTTGGGGTGATGCTGGTCAGTCGAGATCAGCTGATGAGGTCTTTGACGTAGTTTTTCCGTCTGATAACATTAGTCATTTTATTTTATAAAAAACTTAAGATGTCTTCATTTCTAAATATAGTTAACAAATCAGTATAAATTTAAATGAGTTCATTAAAAACCATCACCTCATGACTACAAATGCCTTGATAAACTCAAATGAAATGATTACATTGGAAGTGGCTGCCAAACAGGTTATTATAAAATTCAAAATATTGCTCTTTCATCTTAGATGGTCAAGTAGATGAAATAATTCCAATTCAATGGCTTGTTATTAAAGAAGTGATGAGTACTAGTCATAGGTATAGTGTAACTGAAGACGTAAAGAATCTTATGTGTCTTGAGAGTCTTTTAAGAGTAAATTACGTGTTATGAGAGTTTTAGGAGAGGTTTTTGTAGGTGGAGTGGATTAGATAAGGTGGAATTTAACATCTGAATGGGAGAAAGAGTATTTTTATCCCAGTTAAAGAATGGAAGGTGGTTCTCCTCAAAGTGAATAAGAAAGTATCAAAGATAGCGAGCAGATTTAAGAAAAAATTGATGGCATTTGAAAGTCCCCTAGCTAGCATCCTCAAGCAAGTTAAAAGAGAAGCTTCATAAGCCACCCTTTCAAAGGCAGAGAAGATTAGGTATGAATGAAATTTGTACTGATGCATCTCAATGGCGCCAGGGGGTGAACACATCAGCGATGAAAAGTGATTAACACCCCCAAAAATAAGTCACTTTTTCGGCACTGATGTGTCAGCCCCTTGGTACTGTTCGCATGCATCAGTACGAACTTCATTCATATGTAATCCCAGCCCTTTCAAAGGGCAACAAGAGCTACATCCAAATGTGATTAGCAGATGCCATGAGAGACGTAGGAAAGCAAAGCTTGAATGAGTAGGATTGAACATGGAAAGTTATTGTAGAGAACAGCAGGATATCTTAAAATTTTAAAAAGCGACCGAAAAGGTACCGGTGATCCAAGAGCTCCATACCCTGGGCACCAATGCCGGAAGCAAGGAACTCTCAAAATGTAAAAGGCTGTCAATTGGGCCTGGCTGGTCTGAAACCCAACATGTCCAGCCCAAAAAATAGATGGGCTGGGTTGAATTTGGGCCCTGCATTTAGGCCTGCATATTTATTTGGGCCATATTTGGGTGGGTTTAATTTCAACCCAATACCCGGCCCGGCCCAAAGTAGTGTAGAAATAAGGTTTTATTTCTTTATTTGGGTAAGGATGTTGGGTTTGTATGTTTGTAATAAAATTCCCATCATCAAATAGTTAAATGTTATTATCAAAAATAAAATAAAATAAAAATAATTCAATATATCAACTAGTCAACAAGGCCCATGTACCCAAAATCAGCCCAAAGTAACAGATGAGTTTTAAATTCGGACAGCCCAAACTCAGCCCGAAACCCATTATTTTAAAATGGGCCGAGTTCGGGGTTACAACCTCGGGCCTAGTTTGGGCTTGGACCGAAGTAAAATAGTTTGGGCTGAGTTCAGGCTGACATTAGCCCGATTTAGCCCATCCCGATTGACAGCCCTACTAAAAGGAAGTTAGGTTCTCTATAGCATTTGTGTTGAGATCTCCAGCTAAAGCATGCCACATATAGACGAAACTGTACAAATGTTACTTCAGAGAAAGGAGTCCAAATCATCTACGATAGAGATTATCCATACTGAACCATTCAGAAGGCAGGAAAAACCTTTAGGGTACTTTGGTTAAATAAAACACCTGCGAGAGTATACCCATGTTTTGTCCAAAGTGAGTGTCAACGATGACTCATGTGAACTTTGTAAAAATCTAGAATAAACTCAAATCCCACCTTAGATGTAAATTCTAAATATTTTTGGCTATTAATCAATTCATTTCCAATTTAAATGTTCTTTACATCATTAAAAAGATACACAATAAGTTTTATAAATAAACTACTGTTATGCCTGTTTGTAAAGATTTTGACAGAAACTTGAAGAAAGTGAGAAAATAAAACTTTTTCTTGGTAGAATGTTTTGTTTCACAATTGGAAAAGGATCTCCTACACTCAATTTCTCTGTTCCTTCATGTTCTCACATACAAATTAGGTGCAGGAGATCCTTTTCCAATTGTGAAACATGACTTTTTTCCAAAAAAAGAGAATTATTTTGTCACATTTTCTTTGATTTTCCATTAAAATCTTTTTAAACAGAAGTAGTCTTAGAAATTTAGCTATTTTTGCTTAAAATAGAAAGCCGACATTGACAACCATGTGTAGGTAAATTTAATTATTTTAATTCAATACTTCTAATTTGATACACAAATAATTATTTCCAAGTTATTAACATAACTAAAAACTTCCATTACCCTATAATAATAATAATAACTTACTCAGTTCCCTAGGATAACCCAAATCCTACTGATATAAAATTATAGAGGTACTGTAGTGATGCAAATGAGTTCAAGTCATGATCCCCCTAAACCCATACAGCAATAGGAGAGGCAGGCAACAACATGCACTGCGAACTTGCATCCGAGGTGGGATTGGATCCATGACTTTCATTTGAAAGGATGATGCTGCAGCCACCTGAGCATGGGGCATTGACAAGGGTATTAAAGTTTACACATTACATGAGATACATTAAAATGTTTGAGTAATTGCATATTGGGGTGTTCTGCAAGATTGCAGCCTGATTGGGTTGCTATAAGGTTTGCTGTTGCAGTTGAAACAGGTGTTCCAATTGATATCAATACTAGGGTTGTCAATGAGCTGAGCTAGTTGAGTTATTATTTGAACTTGAGCCTTGTTTGAAGCTTGTAGAACTGAGCCTGAGCCGCTAAATCAAGCTGCACAAGGCTATATATATATATATAGCAGGATTAACCCAGGAAGCTTGAATTGACTCCTTTACATTGAAAGGGGTAAATGATATTAAATAAAGCAATTAACCATCTCTCCTAAAACCTTAAGATTGTAGGAAAGGTTAGAGTTAATGTACTTGATATATTCAACACCCGTAAGGACATTGAACACTCCCCCTTAGGAGAGATACTCCTAGGCATTGAACGTGCATTCACATGAAGATTTGAACTCACGACCTGCTCTGATATCATCTTAAAACCCGTTTTCACCTATAATTACCTATATAAAAAAAAGAATAAAAGGGAAATTTGCCAGATTGGACCCAAGTGTCGCCGAATTTGCAAAAAGTGTGGTAAGCCACAAAAATGATTTTATAAGGGTTAGATTGTAATACAAAGATGGTTAATTATAGTTATTAATTTTTTTTTGTTCCTTTTTACCCATGATTATTTGTCAAATATGCCAAATGAACCGATTTGACAAAAAATAAAGAAGAAATACAACCTCATTATTGCAGCAGACGATGTCTCTCAATACATGACACCATGACACAGATAAGATCTTAGTAATTAACCGTCTAATCTAGAATTAGAACTAAGATGGTAGAACCCAAAGCATCAGTTTTACCCACTTTAGACAAGTTCACGATGGGAAGTGCAGGATGGATGCATTACCGACAATACACTTTAGAAGTGTTGGAAGCTGAGTTTTGAGACGATCGAAGCACGAAACACGGAATGTTCAGGAAATTAGAAAACAAGAAAATTTGGTGTAGCGTTTTCCCTTCTCAAAGCTTTGAGCTGATCTTGATTATCCTTCATATTGGCCTCTCTAATACTTTGATTTTGGCCTGATTCGCTACCTCTGTTTGTATCTTTGGCTGAGGTATGAGAAGTACTCATGACCAGGCACATCAATGAGCTGCTTAAGATCAAAAGGCCAAACTGATTGTGTTCAAGTTGCACCTTCCCGAAGAGTTGTTTGTTTGAAATCTTTGGTGCCTCGAAGACCTCCATGGTCATGGATGCTATGAGTACATGAGTCTTTCCCTCAAATGATTCCTTGAACAAGCTCCTTGACAAGGTTGGAGGCATAGTTCTAGTTTGAATTTGGCTTCTTCATTCTTTGCTAATGTTGATGTGGGGTTTAGCATTTTTTTCAATGTAGCAATAGCGGGAGAAGTGGCTTAGACTTAGAACTTGATAAATAGTGGAGGTTTAATCGAAAGAAGTGGAGGTGCTCAAGGGACATGGTGACTGGCTACAAATACTGCTGAGTGCTACATGCTTGTTTAAGAAAGCCTGTGGATGACAACACAAAAGTTATGTACTAGATGATCCCTGCTTCAAGTTATAAAGAGAGAGAGAGAAAATAAAATGCCCCTTCTAGCTTCTCCTGCAACGACATCCCATCCGGTCTTATTACTACATAAGAAGGGCTTTTTGCTGTTGACCGAACCATACTAGAACTTCAACAACATTTTCCAAGTCATGACGTTGACACTACTGATGGTTGAACCGACGAGGAACCAATGAGCTGGGATCTTAAGAGAGTGTGGAGAGGTTCATGTAGAGCTTCAGGCAGTCTGAATGGATTTGAAAGAGTATCGATCCTTCAAAGTTGGGTGCCACCGGCTTCAGAGATGAACGTTGCGACGGATGTATTAGAGGGATGGTGGCGGGGAAGGGAAGTTCAAGGCTTCAAGCCGACTCAAAAATAAAAGATGATGTTAGGGGTAAAAAAGTTATTATAAGTTATAGAAATCCAATTTGGGCAAGGTAATGGCTTACCACACTTTTTGGAAAATTTGGTAAAACTTGGGGCCGATTTGGCAAATTTCCCTAATAATAATAGGGTGTGTACTAGCAGATTTGTTGGGCCTGATTTCTTTAATTAAATAAATTAAAAATTCTAACTACTTTAAATCTCACCATTAAAGAGGATTAAGGTCTCATATATAATATATATATATATATATATATATATATATATATTAGGTTAATGTCTTGTATTCAACCCGAGATATAACCTGGATGATGATTTGGAGAAAAACCCAAAAGAATTTTACCTGTATCTTGTATCCAATTTGGAGTCCAGATGTAACGACCCCACATCCAAGGCCTTAATTAGGAGGTGTGAATTCAGATCTCTACTATCAAAACCATGTTTCATTCACAATAAATTTCTTACATTTACTTTAATATGTAGGTTTACTTAGAAACTTAGCCTTAAAACCTTACACATACATAATCAACAAAATAGAAATCAATCACTAACATTACATGTGCAGCAAAAATAAGGCTCATGTATCATTTATAAAACATAAACCATCTATCAACATCTCTAATATCAAATAAACATAATCTAATTACACCCTACATAGACATATTACAAACATAAACTTTTAAATCCAAAGGTTAAGACAACCCAACATACAAAGTCTACTACAAAATGTAAATATTGTAATAGTGTTAAACATAAGGACTAAGGACGGTATCCATTAGCATGTCCTTATCAAAATACCAAGTGCTCCAATGGCTGTACCTGTAACTAAACCTCACTTAAGAAATGGTATGGAAGGGTGACATCTATGGCTCGTAAGTAGGAATACAAAACTTACAATGGAACTGGACGGGTAGAGCACGGATTTTTCAATATAAAATACTTGGCATACTTTCAGATAGAGTGCATACAGTTTTCAACATGTAGATATGTGCAAGTCTACATCCATTAACTATTATACATCATAAGATCTATGTAACTTATCATCATTGTTCATCATATGAGATCTATACATGACAATATACATGATTCTACTAATCTAAAGCATTTTTCTAATATATTTTTCATATGTATAACAATGTGTGCATCCAAATTACATGGTAAGCATTTTCTAATTTGTCTATGATAAAGATACTTAGTGTACATCATCATAAGCATTTTCTATCATTTCTCATGCATAACTTATACTTTCCTAACATGAATAGGCATATAAAAATTATTTCAAAGTAGGCATGCAACATCATTAAGAAACTAACAATCATAATAAAACATTTGTATGATGACACATGAAATTCTACTTCTATATTTAACAAGTCTATCATTATCTTAGTACTTATCATTACTTTCATGACACTTACCATATTGCTTATTTAACATTGTTCATTTTCTTTTACTTATTATCATCTTTTGTTTTCCCAATTTATTTGGGTCATTCACTACTTGGCTTACATCACATGTTCTTTATTTAGTCCACTAGCTACATTATCCAGGTTACTCATTCATTATCATCTTTTGTCATGATGACTTTAATTATTTCTTCCATTATTTACTTATTACTTATGATAGTTTACTTATCTTCCATTATGTTTCACTTATCACTTATTAGCTTTCATTGCCCTTCTTTTAACATTTACTTATCACTTTTTCAAAATTCATCTAATACTTATCATTGATTATCGTACCATTGAATTATATCCCAATGAGAGGGCTATCATACATATCTTAACATTGAATTATACCCTAATAGGAGGGCCGACATATACATGTTACCATTGAATTATACCCCAATGGGAGGGTCATCATACACATCTTACCATTGAATTATACTTTATTGGAAGGGATCTTTATTTTTCTTACTTAACTTAGAAACTTTTATCTTCCTTTGAATATTATGTTCTTTTACTCTTTTCTTAATATTTCTTTTATTTACTTATCTTTCTATTAGTAGCTTATGTATTTTCATTTCCTTTCATGACACTTTTTTTTCTTACATAGCTTATGAACTTTAATTTACTTTTAAAGCTTATATGTTTATCTTTCTTTCCTTGACATTCTTCCTTATGAACTTTCATTTTCTTCTTACCATAGTTTTCACTTCTCTTCATATCATATGAGATTTTCTTTTCTTATCAGAGTTTTACTTCTCTTACATATCTTATCATGACTACACATGTTGTCACACCCCCAAATTCGTGGGCTGTGAAGTGGGTGGGGTCCTGATATGTGACATGAGAATGATCCACCCTGAACCTATTTCTCATACGAAGAACCAATGTGATTAGAGTGGGTCATCCAACCCTCTTTCCTATTCATATCATATTCTAAGTAATAAATTATCCTTTCCAGTTTATCCATTAAGTCACATCATTTTAAATCCATTTCCAACATAACAAATCATAGAAGAATGATAATAATACTAACATGATCCAAATAAGTGCAGCGGAGATATGTATAAAATCAATCTAAAAATATCTCATCGTCATCTAAAGGTAAAAAGGGCCAAACATGCCCATAAGAGTATAGTCATCCCATAACCTCAAGGGCATAACAAGTCTCATAAGTACGTCTCATAAGTACATCTCTCATCTTAGAAAAATAAAGTTTAAAGACAACAAAAAAATGAAAATGAAATATCAAGGTCAACTGCCCAACTTTTAATCATCTCTTATTCATCCCAAGGCGTAGTTCGACGTGGACGCCAACACATTTGACGGTTGTGCTAATTGGGGTAAGCTTGACAAGCTAAGCAGGATGGTATGTAGTTTATACAACACTAAAGGAGATCAAAGATAAACACAGTAGCAAATAGAAATAATCAAGATAACTGAGAAATCAAAGCAAGAATAAGAGTACATCCGGTTTACTAATCATGCATCCTTACTATGATTCGGGTACACACAAGTCACAAGATAATCACAAAAATATCTAAAGTATATCAAGTTGAATCATGCATATGCTACATGCTATATGCCACATGCTAAGTACTACATGCACATGCCTAGTAGTGTATGTGCTACAAGCAAATAATAATAGTGTCCCATCACATATCATACCTAAGTATAAATAAACTATGAAAGGTCTGACAAAGCAAATCACATAAACCGTGTAAGATCTCCGACAATGCATATCATATATAAACCATAAAAAGTCTCCTACATAGCGCATCTCATCACATATATTAGGCCACAAGGATTGTCTTCACCTATTAATGTGACCCAGTGATTGGGTACTTGAGATTCACTAGGCAAGTATATAGCCCTTTTTCTTAATGACAGTCATTGCTAGACAACTAGTATTTCTTCGCCTAGTGGCGGTCATCACTATGAAGATATGTATCCCCTTCGCCTAACGGTGGTCATCACTAGACAACTAGTGCTCCTTCGCATATATACCAACCCACTTAGGGGCATACCATACCAAAATCATGTTTACAAATTTGATACTAAAATCCATACTCATGTATAGTAAGGTAACTACCACATATGTATGCCATATAAAGGATGTCCATATGTGTTAACTCATAAATAGTTCCAAATCAAAGACAAATCACATGCAAGGGCCAAATACAAATATGGAAGCACAGATACTAGTACTAATTCAAAGGCATATATGGTGCTCATAAAAGTGAAGTTGACTCATATCGATTACTACTAATGACATAACCAAAAGTCCAAATGTCCCCAAAACTTATGAAGAAGTCCAAGTAAAATACTTTCTGAAATTCCTAGTGTGTAATTCTAGAAGGGGTGAATAGGATTTAATTAAAATTTTAATTTTTTTACCTCTTGATTTTAATTAAATTGATTAGTGTTGTTCAATTTTAATTTAACTTAATTATAGTGTCTGGTTCTCAAATAAAAATGCTTGTAGATATGAAAATGTAAAGAGATAGACAAATCACAATCACATAACATAATACAAGAATTTATAGTGGTTTGACCACACCGGGGCCTATGTCCACTTTAACTACTTAATTTTATTAATCAATCTTTTATAAAGATTACAAGGTATTGAACTAACCTTTCTAAGTTTCATGCATGGTGTGTCTGGCCATTAACACAAGGATAAGGTATACGAACACACCTTAAACTACGTGCTTGGTGTCTCCAGCAAGCACGACCTTGGTTGTCTTCGACCCAAGGTCTTACAATTTGTCACACGGCGTCTCGGACCATTGACTCAAAGGAATACAGTATAAATACCAAGGTGGTTCTCAATAACCAAATGTGATAGTTTAAGTCCAATCAAGGGATCGATGTCCCAATATGTGTTGTGGCTCTCAATAGCTAAAATGACAAAATGGTCACCAAGGGAAACTAAGTCCTAATGTAGAGAGTGGCTCTCAATAGCCTAATATACAAAGGGGAGTGTGTGAGTGCTTCTAGAGAAGGTAAGCAAACAAGTAGTTACATAACCGAGCAAACCTCTATATAGGCAAATATAAGTGAAGCTCAAATGGGACAATATCTCATGAAGAGGAGATCTCCAAGGATTTACAAGTAGAGGTGGTCTAACTCTGCAATATAACCACACAACAAACTACTATGTAAGTAAACTCCAAATAGGAGGCAAAATCTTTACCTTAACCTTAAAGTTGGGAGTTTAAATGCTAGGAAGTGTAGGAGCACCGTCCTTGATCTTCCTCATCTCTTCTCTTGCAAAGGAACCCTCATTTGTGGCCACAAGAGAGAGACATCAAATCTCTTCTTCTCCTTTGATAGCTTGGTAGCTTGAGTGAAAGTGTAGAGAGAGTAGAGCTTGTAGAGATCTTCTTTTTGGCCAAAAACCTCTTTCTTTCTCCTTTACTAATCCAATTGAACCTTTTTTAGTTTAGAAGAGCCAAAATGCTCTTTTATAGGGAAGAGGAGTGGCCCAAACCATTAGATTGAAATATTTGAAAATAGGTACCTCTTTTGAGCCTTAGATTTTTAAAAATGCGGTTCAAATTTTGAAAATCTCGCATTGGAATCATGTTTTAATTTTATTTCAAAATTGCCGTCATAATCGATTGCTTGATTTGTAATTGATTGCGACTCATAATTGATTGTGGATCTCGCTATTGATTGGAGCTCACACTTAGGCTCGTAATTAATTGTTTGATCCAAAATTGATTATGGTTTGGGATGTCCTAGTCTAAATTTGTTCCATAATCGATTGTGGCCTATAGGTTTGGACCACAAGAGTCTCAGTTTGCTCTCAGATTTTAGTCACAATCAATTACAAGATTTGCAATCTATTGTGCCAAAATTTATTGTGATATTCATAGTTGATTATGAATTGATCATTCTAGTTAGAAGGAGCTCATTGAGATTATCGTTTTGAGTACTCATGGGTTTCGAGCAGACATCAAGATCAAAATTTATGGCCATTTTAAGTTGAGATGCCCATATTTACTTTTAGGCTCATTTTTCACTAGGGATTTTTAAGAAATTACACCTAGGGGCATATATTGATCTTAAGGCCTTCTTAGGATCAAACCTTGGTCTTTGGGGGTCTCCTAGAATAGCCACACAATACTCATTTGTTTTTATACTTGATATACCTTTCGGGCATGGAGATGGTGAATTGCTCTTCCTTGGCACTTCTCTTTGGCTTTTCTTGGGTTCTTTGCTTGATATGCCTTGGCTTGTAATACTTGAACCTCTTCCTTGTCAAGGTAATGATCTACACACTAGACACTCATAGGCTCACTCATTATACATAACATTCATAGCCTATCACCTAGACTTGGTATGCAATTGACAAATTACATAATGACTTAACAATCTCCCATTTTGTCAATTTCATGACAAAACCCCAAAATAAAAAAACAAAAATCATTACATAAATGGACTCATAGTGTGGGGACCATATGTAGACTGTAATGAAGCTTTAAGGCTCTCCCTTAGACCTTGGGCTTGTCAATACCTGCCATCCTGCATCACATAACTTATACCAATCTCATCTGCCCTTTTGAATATAAACATTGGAAACATGAATTAAGACATGCATAATATTTATCCCCATTTTTTTCATGAAAAGACAAAGGGCTAGTCAATAACATGGATTAAAAAATAATAACATACCAATAATGAAGGTAGATATGATCCAATAAAATAATGATAAGCATGAAGTATGAAGTTAAGTGTGTGCCAAGTGAGCCAATTAATTTAGGATTTAAGTTTTAGTGTTTACACTCCCCTTAAGTGTATATTCCCCATAAATTTATAGTCCCCAATAGTTTGACCTTAGTCAGAAGATTCTCCCTGCCTATGTATTCCTCATATACATAACACTCTAAGAACCAATATTCCTAAGCTTACTCCCCCATAAGCTAGGAATCTCTCCCTCCATTTTCATGGTCTACTTCTTCTCCTATTTTGTCATAAAAAATAGAGATAAGAAGCACTACATGTATCCAATATAGATAGAAAGTATACGTAAGCATAGATACAAGAACTAGAAAAAGAACTCTCATGAATAGATAAAAATAGATAGTACATGAGAGAAAGAGGGGACCTAAACTTAGGCAACTACAACATCACCATCGTGATCTCATGCCTTGGCAGTCGACAAAGATATGAAAATTTTCTTTCGACAATGCCTAAGTCCAAACTCGATACTAGATCTAAGGCAAATTTTGCTTGATTTAGAAATATACCTTCAGGTGTTGGCCAGATGTATAATCCAAGGAAGAATTGTAATTCTCTCTCCATACTCATAAATCTGTGCAATGAGCATGTGACTATTCTTCTACTTGATAAAGAGAGTTTTGTGCACACTCCTATCAAAGTGATTATCCATCAAGAGCCCAGTTAGTCTCTCATACCAAGCTCTTGGGGCTTGCTTCAGCCCATATAATGCCTTCTACAATCTGTACACATAGGTTGACATATGAGGGTCCACAAATCCCTTGGATTCCTCTATGTATACTTCTTCTTGAAGTACACCTTTCAAGAAGGCACTTTTTACGTCCATTTGATATGATTTGAACTTAAGATAACATATAATGAAAAGTAAAATCTGGATAGACTCTAGCCTAGCCACAGGAGCAAATGACTCTGTTATGCAGAAACCTAGATCTGTGATCATATGCAACAAACAAGAAGAGAGAAAATAAAGTAGAAAGCAATTGCACAATAAGAGAAAGACGATTTATGTGGTTTGGCTTGAAGCCTATGTCCATGGATGAAAATAGAGAAGAGCTTTCACTATGATCGAAGAACAAAGATTACAATGAATAGTGCGATGGCATGGAAACCGAGAAACCCCAAAATAGAAACCCCCCAAAACCATAATCTCCACGGGTTGGATCTGGACCCCAAATCGGATATAAAACGGGTAAAAAAAATTTTAGCCAGGGGCTTTTCCCGTAGACCCTAATCTTTGCGTTGCTCACCTTCACCCATTTTCGAGTCATATTCGGGTTTTTTGGGTCATCATCCTAGGTTATATCTCGGGTTGAATACAAGACATTAACCCAACAAATCTCCACCTTGGCTTGAATTCTATCAAGGTTACATAGTACATAAACACTCTACTCTCATCTTCTCCACACAACCCCGAAGGGTAACTCTATATACTACAAACTCCAATCAAGTCCAAGCAATGCTTGAACTTGAGACCTGGAAGTGGCTTAGTAAACATATCAGCTGGATTATC
>JAOXJP010069879.1:0-15343 GCA_025762735.1 Platanus orientalis
TTGTTTTAATTCTTTTTTATTTGTTTTCAATTCTTTTTGCTCCTAAACATTGTTCTAACATGTTTTTACATATTTTCATTTGCAGGCTAGTGGGAAAGTAGAGCATCATGGCACTTAGTCCGGGCTCTTAACCTTGTGGGGACGTATGTGTTCCAACATCTAGGACCAGGTGCATGCCATGGGTTTTGGCCCTTTTCTGAGCCTGCCGGTGATGCAGGTAGATAGGGCTCTGCTGATGGCCCTGGCTGAGAGGTGGTCTCCAGTTATGCATACTTTTCACCTTTCAATGGGGGAGACCAGTCTAGCTCCCATAGACCTTTTTATGATGACCGGTCTTTTTATGGATGAAATGCCTCCACCGAGCTCGAGTGACTTTGACCCAGCGTTGGTGGCTCGATGTATAGGGCCTTAACCTGTGGCTTACTACAAGGGAACTATGGGTGTCCTTCCTTCCTGGTTTGAGAAGGATTACGTGTTGGCTACCAATCAAAGCCCACCAGAGGAGATCACCTTTTCCACCTGCACTTTTTTGGTGTACATGTTGACCAGCTCTATCTTTTGTGGGAAGAGCAACAAGATATATTTCCACCTATTGTTGGCTTTAGAGGAGCTGGATCTCGTGGCTACTCACAGTTGGGCTAGGTCTACCCTCAGGTGGATGTATTCTAATATAAGCGAGATCTCGGCCGGATAGGGCCCTCACTCCTTCTTAAGGATATGTTTCTTATGGGAGGTATGACTTGCTTTTACTTATTTGATTTCTATCTTTTATGTTCATATGCTTTTTTTTATTTGATTTTGATAATACTGATTCTTTGAATTCTTTCTTTTGTAAATGTGGTGCTATGAGCATTTTCCATCCTTGGCCCCTAGGTGGAGGGGTGAGGAGGTGTTTCCCTTCCCCTGCATAGCAAGGTGGAAGGTCTCAAACACCCACCATAAGGTCCGTAAACCCATCTTGACCTTCCGATCAGAGCTGGACCTTCTAACAGCTGACTAGATAAGTACACAATTCTTTGATTTATTTAATTGGTTTTATTATTTCATTTTCAAATCATTATCTAACTTCTATTGCACTTTTTGTAGGTCAAGTGGCGCCCATGGACCCGATGGGTCTTAGGGGAGGAGGCTACCCTAGACCAGACCTCTACCTAGGCTTGGTTTGGTTAGAGGATCGTCCTGGTAGCCATTAATGAGGTCATTATGTACCTCAGGGAGAGGTGTTGGTGTCAGGTCAGGGTGGGAGTGGAGGACTTCATGATCCCACACGCAGCTCCACAAGTTATCGACACTAAGGGAGAGACCGACAGGGGGGAGACAGGTATTGAGGCTTTAGTCTTCCTCGACTAGGCCTAGGACTACAATGAGTGGTGGGCCACTCAGTCTTAGGGCCCTTGGGTGGCCCTATTAAGGCCCAGGTGAGTTTGATTTCATCATTTTTGTAAAACATTTGTTTATTTAACTTCACTTCTTTTTTTAAAAAAAAATTTGATGACTCTGATTTGTTTAATTTTAGTAGGCAGCCACGACACACCCTACAGAGGAGCCAGCATCTCCTACTCGGAGGGGAAGGAAGAGGAAGGTTCCTCCCGTTGAGCCTGACCTGATAGGGATAGTGCCAGAGGTGGTGACTATAACCAACCTCGAGGTTGGGGTTAATGAGGAGCCCTTGCCTGAGGCCGAGCTCCCTGAGGGTTGGATGCCCCCTGAGGCGAAGACTCAGGTATGGTTTGATTTATTTAAGTGACGTTTTAAAACTTATGCATTTTTTAAAGTTTTTAAGAACGCTTTGTGTACTTACTACAGGTTCCTTAGGAGGTGTACTTAAGTGCCCTTCGGAAGCTAGCTAGGTGCTTGGCCTTGGTGGGGCAAAAGCACCAAGCTCACTTGACCGAGGTTGCAGCTCTGAAAACGAGCCACAAGGCAGAGGCGGAGGAGGTAAAGAAGTGGGGTCATTTTGTTTTTCTTTAGGAGAATTTTCTTTTAGAAGGTTCTGACATGTATATTTTCTTGTTTTGCAATTGCAGAGATAGATCCTCGTTCCAAGGGATACAGGAGGTGTTATGGAGGACACTAAGATGTCCTCCACTGAAGCTGGGGGAGAGTAGGCCAGGGGAGAGCCCGAGGTGCATACGGAGCTGGTGCCTAGCAGTGTGCTAGCAGTGGCTCCTCTACAGACAAATGATAGTCCTCTTGGAACTAGACAGGGTGCTTCCTGGGTTCATGCTACTGACACCTCCCAATCTGGCCTAGGCTGGATTTACACTCATGGGAGGAAACATATGGGGAGAAAGTGGACAGTGGAGCATGTAGGCAGCAACTCCAATGATTGACTCGGGGATTGGACTTTGTTTTTGTTTCTTTTATTTTATTTTTTTTAAGGATGTATTCAGATCCTTTTTTATGGGTTGTTTATTAACCCTAGATGACTTAGGCATTTTTAGGTTTCTTTTATTTTGTTTGGTTGAGGTGATGTTGGACTCAAATTGGTTACATACTTTGGTTATTTTGAGGATGACTTTTATTTATTCATTTTCCTTTGTTTTTTATGGTTTAGTTTATTTTTTGTTCTATTTATGGGATGTCTATGCAATCTACGCCATCGCATTGCATATATTATGCAAAAAGGGGTGAGAGATATGCAAAATTAGATAAAAAGGTACAACCCATACTTAATTATCTAAAAATAATAACTTGGACTTATTTTATAAAATCGAACATAAATTTCTGGTTCCTTTTAATCAATCATGCAAGCAAGCAATCAAAATCATGACAAACAAACCCTAAAGCTAGACCTCTAAGCTATTGAGTGTAGCCTAAATAACTCTAACCTGAAAATGATTAAATATGCATGATTTTTTTGAGATTCTAAAAGACGAGTGTACCAGTTGAAACACCTCCCCAAAAAAGATCGAATCATAGAGTGGTAACTAGCTTGGGTAACTTGGAATGGCCACGCTAACATAATAGCAACTGCTTAGACGTTGTTCCCATCCTATGTGGTGATCCAATGTTAATCCATTGGTGGGTAATGACCTAGATAAGGGCTCATGAGAGTAATGTATTGGTGAAATGTCATGTCCTCAGACTCATTTTGTGCAAAGTATAAAATAACAGAGATGTGTTCATACAAGTTGTTCAAGAGGTGAATTTAGTCCTACTAACTAATTCAAGCTGCCCTAAAGCTAAGTGAGCATATTTGCTATCCTATACATGGCAATTTGGAATGAATGTTAAAGATGGAGTGTTATCCTAACTAACTAATGAAGTGACCTAAGTCTAATTTAAAGCAAGTGGACATGTCAGAAAGCAAGTAGACATGTAAAAGCATGTATTTGACCTAAATCAAGACTTATACATGTGGAGATTAAATGAGTCCCCAGCAGAGTTGCCATTCTGTAGACGTCAGGGTCTAGGGGGAGGCATTCGACCCCCTTGCCTGCCTGTGGTTTGCGGGTCCACTCTTCGGCGCGTAATGTCAGTGCGTGAAAGGTTGTTAACCCCTTTAGGCGAGGGCTAGGCTTTGCTTGGAGTCACCACCAACTCGGGGTTAACCGACAGAGTTGGACGTCGATTCTCCTCTTCGAGGAAGAGAAGAAGTCTAAACCCAAAAGCCTAGGGGTTTAACTCCTAATACTGGTCAATATTCCTGATATTGGGGATAAGTTGTTTGGTTGCATTTGGGGAAGGTGTTAGGCACCCCAAATACCCGTCTTTTTAAGGCAACTTCTCCCATTCACACAAGTCTTAAAGTATATCAATGTCCACGCTTTGTGAATTCTGAGATATTTGTTTGTTAATTTTTTTTTGGGCTTAACGCCTAAATTTACCATCAACACCTGAATTTAATTCAGGGTGAAATTTAGGTGTCGGTTCCTGAAAAATCCAGAAACTGGCTTTTATGTTATCCTATTCTAGTTGCAAGAGACCCCTCATGGGTTAGGCCCTTAGAGGAATGGTGAACCCCTCTAAATTACTTATTAGATGATTCTTTAGGGTTAGTTTCAACCCTAACATGAAGGAGAGAAAAGGAAAGAAGTGGTATTTATCTGTCTTTCTGGCTTAATGCCTGAATTTTACCTCAATGCCTAAATTTCCAATGCCTGAATTTAATTTAGGGTGAAATTCAGGCGTTGGGAATTGATCATATCAGCATGTTCATGTGATCTTTTAGGATGGTTTGGTGAGTCCTAGTGTTGTGGGACCACTGGGTTAGGTTAGGGGAAGTTTCCTAGGGTTACAATATGCAACCCTAGGAGTCATGGCACTTGCCTACGTGGAGATACAATCTCCCAAAGTAGGCTACTTGGTCATCTGTTATAGGCCAAACACCTATTTTTTGGTATGACGCCAGAATATTCAATGCCTGAATTTAATTCAGAAGAAATTCAAGCTTTGGGTGCTGGGGTCAACAACCAACTTTGATTTTTGGGCCACATAGGTGGGGCCTAGAGGGGTGGGGTTTCTCCTAGATCTTTGCACTGCACCTAGGATTCACACATACTTAACCAATTTTGAAAAGCATGGTTTCTAACCCAGGTTTAACGCCTGAAATTCACTCCAATGCCTGAATTTCCTTTTAAATGCTTACAATTAAATTCAAGCATTGCGAAGAAAATAAGGGCTCACAGAGGTGTTTAGGCACATGATTGGATTTCAAAGGCTATGGCAGCCATGGGAGAGGCCTAGAGAAGAATTAGGGCTCTCTGGGGTGGGTCCCTGATCTCAATGCCTGATCTTACTCTTGACGCCTATTTATTCAATGCCTAAATTTTAATTCCATAAAATTCAGGCGTTAGTTACTGGGAGAAAATCCAGCAGCTAGATTTCTCGAATTTGAGGCCCTTAGGGCATTAACAAATTGTGAAATTATGCATGATAATAGGCAACATATATAAGAACAACATAGAAAAAATTAGGCTTTAGATCATGCATACAAAAATCAAACTAAAATCCCAAAAAATTCAGCTAAATTAAGTTACAAAATACCCAGATTTTAGGGTCTGTTTAGGAGGCCATCTCAAGGCCTTCCACAGTATAAAATCACAAAATTAAATCTAATATCAGATATACATGTCTACTATAACATAAAATTTGAGCTCAAGCATATTTGTATGAAATTCACAAAAAAATTGACACTAAGACATGCTTAGAAATGAAAGCAAGTACAGGTTGTTGAGCATCTTCTATGTAACTCGAATTGAAGCAATGAATTAGCAAGGTTTGGACAGCATAACAGTTTACACAACTAGCATATAAGCATGTAGATTATGAAATTGGACAAAGTTTAGGCTTGCTTGAAGTCCAAGTAGTCTAGGGTTTGTAAATTCCTCCTCTTCTTCCTCTTCTTCTTCCTCCCTCTTTTAGGATTTTTTAGGGTTTTTTGTTGCCAACCATGGGCTGCATGAAATTGGGGCTATTTATAGCCCCCATTGTGCTATGGTGGAGGGTTGAGATCAGCCCTAAGGTTATCTAGGTGGAGGGTGGAGATTGATTTAGCAAAGGTGAGGTGGAGGGTGGAGATTGACTTGTAATGGGTGGCTAGGATTTATTGAATTATGTTTGGTGACTTGGCAAAGGGGAAGGATGAGATTTATTTAGATAGATGAGGTGGAGGGTGGGGATTACTTAGTGCTTGCTGGCATGGATTGATGAGGTGGCTAAAAGGTGGACTCGAATGCCATTAGATGGCATGTGGTTGGTTGCAACTTTCCATGGAAGGCATCAAGACGCCAATTGGGAGTACTTGAGGGGAGCTCTAGGGATTTGAAACTCAATCCCTAGATCTAAGGGTGAAGGGTGAGAATGCTCATTGAAAGATTCCAATCCAAGGGTTTTCATGAGATATTAAGGCATTGAATGTCATTAATGAGCTAAGTTGCAAAGTCTTAGCTTATTAATGGATATTAATTGCTTTTAGGGTTTTTGAACCCTCTCTCTGTAGTCACACCTCGTGGGCTCTTGAGCTCAAAAGTCGGTTCAATCAGTGTCTTCTTTCAAGGTCACAGATATTCCGATCGCGCTGAACCAGTTAGAACCAAATTACGATAAAGGGAAGGAGGTGAAATCATGGTTTTTTAACCTAAAAAGCTCTCATATGCACTTTAAAAGGGTAAGATGGTAAAATTGATATGAAAATTTTTAAGTGATAGATGATCCCAGGTCCAGGTGAGCCATAGCCTTTGACTATGCTGAATTACAACGTCTGAGCAAAAAACTAGGTCAAAAAACCTTTTTTGGGTAGTTTGAGAATCTTGGACCGAAAGTGCCACTGGTTTTTCTGTGGATCTCCAATATAGGCCAAATTTGGGGGATTTGAAGCTTAGGGAGCCCCAGAGCTATAGGAGCTAACAGACTGGATATTAGATTCCTTGGCAATTATAGAGAGATTTTTGAAGCAAGGTCACTTTGAGAGGTTGGATTTTTGTAGCTGCCTGAAGATAACTGTTGAGCATTCTCTGAAGTTAGATTTTATGAAATTCTCTTTTGAGGGCAAGGGTGAAACTGAGAAAATGGGCCTGACCTTGCTGCATTTCAAGCCCAAGAGAACTTTTAAGGGCATTTCGCATGCCAAATACAGACAAAAAGTGTTTTTTATTGGCTTGAGCAAAAATGATGGTTTAGGCGACAGGATTTTCATAATTCATTGTGGATTTGATAGTCTAGAGGCTCTGAATTTACTGTGGGTTAGCCATTGGCTAATTGAATTTCTGATTTTAGGTGAACTCCCAGGAGTTAGTTGAGCACCTGATTTTTAGACCTGATTTGTTACTCTTTCTAGAGTATTTAAGGGAATCTGAGCAAATAAGTTTTACAAAAGTTCATGCTCCTTAGACAGTTTTTCAAAGGCCTCACGATTGTAGAGTGATAGACACCGACTGATCTTGATTTGGAGATCTGGAGAATATTCTGGCTCTATATAAGCAAAATATAACTAAACAACTTTTTATCCCTTGGGGAAGATTTGAGATTTTATAGAGGTTCAAGATTTTGAAGTTCTCTTCTCAAACCTGAAGATTTGAAGCTAAGGCCAAGGCCGAGATATAGCAGTTGACCTTTCTAGATTCGGAGATCGGATGAATCTTTGAGAGCTTTTGCAAGGGTTATCTATTGGTTAAGGTAATCATAAGTTGAGAAATTGGTTGTTGTTGTTCTCAAGCAATATTTTTTTTTGTTGAGTTCCTCAAAATTGGGAGACTCAGAGATGTATAGGATATGAAATTACATCATTCGGACAATGGGGAGAGGCTTCAGGGATCCTTTGAGGGTCTAGGGATAAATGCTCTGATGTGAAAAGGGTAAAATAGTAATTTTTTGCCCACGGGTCAAAAAAAGTGAAAATAAGAATTCTTCACTTGTGATGCTTCACGACAAGAAGGCTTATATAGGTGAGAGAAATTCAATGATCTGAGTGGTAGATAGTGAGTTTTGAGCTTTTGAAGGCAAAAAGGAAAAATGATAATTTCCACTTGTGATGCTTTGCTGGAGAAAGACTTACAGAAGATGGAAAACTTACTGATGACATGGATTAGGTTCTAAAATGTGGAGCCTCAAAGACTTGTTGATGCTTTTGTGAGAGATTAGGGTTTGACCTGAAATGGTGTATTTTGGTTGTAATATAGTGCTTTGACTGGTTCATTCGTGACTGACATATCCAGAAAGACTTCTTTGGGAATGTCTATTCTCCTAAAGTCCAGGTTTGCTCTTCCTAAGCCAAGGGTGCTTAAAGTCTTGATGCCTAAATGTTGTTATGCTGTCCTTATGCTATCAAATGACCCGAGTCAAAATTTGGGTGCTGACAATATTCAATCTCATTATTTGAGAATTCTTGATTAACTTAAGTAGTGTAGTATTATTCCATTATCTGGAATGATGAAGACAATGCTTATGCATGAGCTTTTATTCTTTATGTTGATTTTGAGCCCTACTAGATATTGTATTGCTCCACCAAACTACATTTCCCAGCTCCTTTTGATGTTAAATTGCATGACATCCTCATCTGATAAGGCATATCACTAAGGTGAATCATCTAGAACTCGCTGTGCTACTAGAAAATCAGCAAACACTAGTCATTTTATAGCACATTATGGGATAAAGTGTTTGTCGAACTCTTATAATAGAACTTTCCACATTACAAGTCAGCCTTGCACTGATGGATGGCTTCTGATGTATTTCATCGGATCAGTTCTAAAGAATAGAGACACTATTGTAGTGAGGAGATTATGTCATAGCTCTACACTGCGAATATCAAGGTAAGACATGTATTAGAGAATATTCTAGTTCTACCCCTACCAATTTCTATTAAGGTAATACAAGGCATCCTCCTTCCCTTCTTCAATGTATTAGGTGAGAAAATCTTTAAGACATGTGTCCAAGGCTACAATGTAGGGAATCAATGTCCTTCCTTTCACAGGACTCATTAGACCTGGTGGGTTCATTAGATATTGTTAAATGCTTTCAAAACCATTTTGACAAGCCTAGCCCCAAACAAATGGAATTGTCTTCTTCATGAACCCAAAGAATGGTTGCCATCTTCTAGACCTATTTGATATGAATCACCTGATATAGGCGAGTTTCCCTTGGAGACTCTTCAATTTTGTGAGATTTTGAGGAGGTGGCATGTTGAGTATGGATTTGATCTTTAGAGGATCAATCTCAATGCCTCTACGATGGAATATGAAGCTGAAGACCTTATCAAAAGAAACACCAAATACACACTTAAGTGGGTTCATCTTCAAGTTGAATTTCTAGAGCTGGTTAAACACTTTTGCAAGATCTAGAAGGTGATCGTGTCTCTTCCTAGTTTTAGCAACCAAGTTGTTGATATAACATTTAACTATTTCATGTTGTTATTCTTTAAATATGAAAATCATGACCCTTTGATATATGGCTCCTACATTTTTCAAGCCAAATGGAATGAGTCTATAATAAAATATCCCCTTTGGTGTACGAAAGGTGGTAGCTTGTTCATCCTCTACAACCATCTAGATTTGATTATATCTAGAGTAACCATCCATGAATGAGAGAGATTCATATCCAGTAGTAGCATGTACTGGAAGCTTTGTGATGTGTGGTGGGAGGTCATCCCTTAGACATGCCTCATTGAAATTTTGGTAGTCAATGCAACACAAATTGTCTAGTCTTCTTTTGTACCGATACTAATTATACTATATTGGCCAACCACTTGTGGTATTTGACCTCCCTAATGAACTCTAATTTGTGCAGTTTATTCACTTTGTTTGTATTTGATCCTCTATGTCATAGCATGTCTTTCTTGGTTGTTGTTTGACTGGCTTCTATTCTTTATCAATAGCCACCCTACAAATTGTAACTTTAGGATCTAGTCCAGGCATTTCTTTGTAGTTCAATGCGAACACATCCCAATTCTCTTTAAGGAACTAAACATATTGTTTCTTTTCTATTTTAGACAATCAAGTGGTGATGAAGGTTGGTCTTGGATCCTCCTTTGTATCAAGATTGACTTCAGTTAAATCATCAATGGTGGTTTACCCTCCAACTTCTAGTTCTAAAGGGGCTGAACTGATTTTCATTAGTTTAGTAATGGAGGAATCTTCTTCTTCAGGGTCATCTCTTAGAGCTTGTTGTGGCTCTTCTTCCTTTGATGAATATTCAGTTGGTGACTCCATGCAATTATTCTGAGTCCCACCATTTTTTATAGTCTACTCCTTGGCGATTATGCTTTGGTTTAGGATTGAGGGTTGCATGTTAGAAAGTGATTGTAGCAGAAAGCTTTCCTATGTAGGCTTCTTTCCACCTATCATTAAGGCTCCCTTAGAAATTTTGGATTGCTCAAGGGTTCCACATGCCTTCCCCAGTTTTCTTTCTTCTAGGGTAGGATCTCATTACTTTATCATCATGGGGAACGATCTTCTAATAGGTTTACCATCTTGGTGGAATGACATGAACTAGTTGTATGCAACCAAGTATGAGCAACTAACTCTTGCCGAAGACAATGTGAAGTCCTTGGCAATTTCCTCAGGTAGTACTTGAAGTTTTCACTTGGGAGCCTTGGCATTGTGCCTCAAGACATATTTATGTGGCCCTTTGGGAGGTGCTGCCTTTGCTTGAGATTCATCAACCTGAGGAGTCAATGATGATGATGCGACCTCTTTCCCCTTGTTTTGGCAAATGACTGCATCTACATAGAAGGCTTCAATAAATCTAAATAGGTTGTTTGCAGCCACTATGGTCCCATCATTTCATGGGTAATTGATATATTGATGGAACACGTATGGCATGGCTTAGTGTTTATGCATCCATGATCTTCCAATGAGCACATTGTATGCTATGTCTGTATCAATTACAAAGAATGAATTCTAGTATTCTATGTCAACAAACTTCATCTTGAGATTTATGTAGCTCAACTGTCTCTACTCATTTTGGTTGAATCTTTGTAAGATAAGGATGCTTGGCTGGAGCTTAGATGGCTTCACTCCTATTAAAGGCAAAGTCCTTCCTCGAAGGATGTTGACTGTTGACCCGTCATCTACCTTCTTTTAGAGATGCTGCATTCATTGATTTCCCATGCTATGAACAAGGGTTTGTTATGATATGGATCATTAAATGCATGTCTATGTTGTTAAAGGTGACAATAGGCATACTAATTCATTCTTGAGTTTTTGTTTTTCAAGAATCCTTTGACACTTCTTTGAGATTGATGCAATCCTTGGAACTGTTGAGCATATATACGAGTTAGTATTTCAACTCTAGAGACATCTTAAGAGCATTGTATACACTCAAAAGAGCAGGTATCTTCTTGAGATGAGCTAAGATGTTATAAGGAACTGTCCTCTTGGTATTTTTTTTATGGACTTCTTGTGCTCAACTTCCATATGGGATTTTTTCATTTCTCTCACCTATTGGTTCATGAGGTAGGTGATGTGGAAACTTCTTTCTAGACCTCAACCTAATTTATGAACTTGTTGCTACTGCATGACTGGCTCAAAGAATTTCCCTATATTTGGGACACTTATTCTTAGCATTATGACATAACATGTTGATTATTGTACTTAAGTAGAACCCAAAGGTGTGTCTTGAATTTGACCATGCAAGGAGGTCTCTGACGTGGCTTTTGGGATCAATGTCCCTTTGAGGGTCATCTTAATTTCTTCCTCATCTTGCTTAAAATACCAATAAGGTAGGCACATTGAGTGATCATCATCCCTATAGATTACAGTCCCTGAATTTAGATTTATCATGAGATGTGATAAACCTAGGGAAAGATCCAAATTATCTTGATGATAGTGACAGCAGTCATGTGGCCTATAATCTTGATTTGGTGCCTGATGAGGTTGTTGCTCATCATCTTCATCAATTCTTGGGGACAACCATTCTTAATATTATGGCATTTCATGAGAAGTATTTGGTCTCATCATCCATTGATGATGTTTGATCATTGTTGGGTATTGAGAAACCTGCACTTTCTTCTTGGTCATTAAATATGTCACTAAGGGGATGATCCCATGGTGAGTCTACCTCTTCATCAAGTTATGTGGATAGCTCTTCACCTAACATGTCCTCCCATTGTTCTAGTGGTAACTATTGGACCACCTTCCTTAGGTATTGTGGGTCATGTCTGTAGGCTCTCTCACCATAGAACACATCGACTAGCATTGACCATGATGGCAATTGGCATGTGGAAAGGGTAAGGTACTAGTCAAATACTTTGTCCACCAATGTGAGCAAGAATAGTCAAATCAACAGGTTGTGTGGCATTCTCGTCAGCCCATATTCTTGAAGGAACCTTTCAGCATGGTGATGTGGATCACCAATGCCATTGAATTTGGTGAAGTTAGGGAGTTGGTACGCTTCTAGAAAGAGTGTCAAGTAGATTTAGTCTTATAGGCTAACAAGTAGTCTCAAATAACATGTCATAAGCACCTATCTAATTATTTGATTGGCATCATTGTTATAGACTTAAATCCTTTACTCTTTTAGGTTGTAGTAGGGGATTTGTATTCCATGTGTTGTATTCCTCTATGTCATAGTACATGAATTTGACCACAAAAAGTGTCATTATAGTGCTATAATCAAGAACAGATCTTGGAGGTGAGTCAAGATACCAGTTCATGGTTTCTCCTTTTAGTGAAAGAGGGAGTAGCAACAAGCTTTCATTATTCATGACCTTTCTACATGATATCATGTATTGGAAAATATGTCTCCTGGGACAATCATACATCCCTATCATGAACCTAGAAAAGCTTGGGATTTCAAACCTTGGAGGGAATGAATCCTGGTATACTGAATTTTGGTAAGGAAATGACCTTTCTTGGAGTTGAACAAGCATTACTTTAAAAAAATGCTTCCTTTAAGGAGGAATGGGAAAAGGAATTGCATGTGGCCATTCATATTTAGATCTGGCTAGAAGTACCGTATTCCACCAATAGTTCTCCTACCGAAATATTAGTATATTTCCCATAAGCCAAAAATAATGATTGGTAGTGTCCATTGCTTTTGTTATCTTGGTATAAGACTGCATCATTTTCCTCATCTATGATGATCCTAGATTAATAGCGGGTGTGGGTGATCAAATTATCTTAATTTGGGATAAAGGAAATCCTATATGGTTATTCTCCTTGGTAGGCTAATTCATCTAATTGATCCCTATTTCCCTTTGTCAAGGAATCCAATCCTCATGTTGAAAGGGAAAGGAAGGAACAAAGCACATAATGGGTTTTTCTAAGGGCCTATGAAGGTTGAGTTTTATACTCTCATGCAGGGAATTTGGAGTCACCACCAATCAATAAAGTGTGACTCAATTGTCTTTGTTTGGGTGATTTACACCAAGGGTTGTGTGGACATCGGCGTTCAAGAGGGGTTTAAATTCCCTCGTCAGCCTGTGATTTTTGAGCCCACTCTTCGGCATGTGATACCGGTATGTGAGAGGTCTCTAACTCTTTCACAAGAAGGTTAGACTTTTTTGGGAGTCACCACCAACACAGGGTTAACCGATAGAGTTGGACATAGTCCCAAGCTGCCTACATACCCGATCTTATATGGTTTAGTGTATTCTTAGGGTTTTGTCGGGATCAAACTATATGTAGTTCTAAGGGTTTGTTGTGTGTGCTAATCTCAGTAGTCAAGTATGTCTACCTGTGAGAGTAATGTAGGGTAGATTAATTTTAAATTATTTGTATACTTATAGAGTACTCCGCGATGTTGCAAAATGTATACAAGTTAGCTAAATAGGGGTCAGGACTATATTGTACCAATGTGCATGGTTTTGAGAACCTAATTAGACTATGGCTAAGTCTTAGGGTTTTTTGGTCGCGAACCATTGTGACATGACCATAAGGTAAAGTGAAGACTGTGAAAGGTCAAGACGGGTTGAAATTTAGTGAACGGGTAAGTTAACTTGACTTGATCGCTCTGATGTAGCAACCACAACTCAAGCGTTGTCTCCTAAGTAAAGTTTGGGTATCTGATACACTTAGAAATCACAAGCGTATAGTCAACCTTACTATAATTGTTGGGAAAGATGAAAGAGGTATTTGTAATGAAGGGATTCCTAAATTACGTCTATGGAATGGATTGGTTTGAAGATGGGTTTCATTTGACTTTCACAGGTCTAACACTTGAAATTTATCCTAACGCCTAAAAATAGGGCCCACAGAGGTGCCTAAGCACGTGGATGAATTCCAAGATATTAGTTATTTGTGTATAGGCTTTAGAGAAGGTCAAAGTTCACTAGGGTGGGTCCCAGATCCCAATGCCTATATTTTCTGTCAATGCCTAAATTTTAACTGATTAAAAATCAGGCATTAGGTTTAGACAGTCTATACTTCGGAAGGCATATCTCTCTCCATAAAATTTTAAATTGAGCATGGTTGGTTAATTTGGAAAGCTGAGAGAGAGATATTTCCAACCATATATGATAAGCCTATACTTATTTAACACCTGTTTATCTATACGCCTATTTTTCTATCAACTCCTATTTTTTAACAGATTAAAAAACAGGCATTGGGTATGGACAGTCTGTACTCCAGAGAGCATATCTCTCTCCGCAAAATTCTAAATTAAGCATGGCTGGTCAATTTGAAAAGCTAAGAGAGAGATCTTTCCAACCATATATGATAAGCCTATACTTGTCTAATGCTTGTTTGTCCATATGCCTATTTTTTGTCAACTCCTATTTTTAACAGATTAAAAAAACAGGTGTTAAATATGGATAATCTGTACTCCGGAGGGCATATCTCTCTCCACAAAATTCTAAATTAAGCATGTCTAGTTAATTTAAAAATATGAGAGAGAGATATTTCTAACCATATATGATAAGCCTATACTTGTCTAACGCTTGTTTGTCCATATGCCTATTTTTCTTTTAATGCCTATTTTTTAACAAATTAAAAAATAGGCGTTGAGTATGAACAGTCTGTACTCCAAAGGGCATATCTCTCTCCACAAAATTATAAATTGAGCATGACTGGTCAATTTGGAACGATGAGAGAGAGATCTTTCCAACCATATATAATAAGCCTATATTTGTCTAATGCCTATTTATCCATACGCCTATTTTTTAATTCCTTTAAAAAATAAGCGTTAGGCCTAGACAAAAAATCCAACAGCCTTATTTTGGCCATTTGGACCCCTTAGGGGTGTTTAAAAATTCTAAAATTTAGCATGCTATCAGGAAGTACATATATGAATAACATATAAAAAATTGGGGCTTCATATCATGAATACAAAATTTAAACAAAAATTGAGAAATATTCCCCAAAACTAGGTCTCAAAAGACCTATTATTTGGGGTCTGTTTGAGGGGCCATTTCGAGGTCTTTCACAGCTAATAAATTCATGAAATTAAATGCACAACATCATACATATGTCTAGTCCAACATAGTAAAATTTGGGTTCAAGAAGCCCTCTACAAAAATCACAATGAATTAGACATGAAAATCGGTCAAAATAAGAACAAGTAGAGGCTATTAAGCCTCTACTGTGTACTCGAGTTAAAGCAGTGCTCTAGCATGACTTGGACAGCATAATAGTACTCAAAATGCATATATTTTGAAGGGGGAGATTATCTAAGCATGGGTTTAGACTTACCTAGCCTTAAGGTTGAGGGAACTTGTATTTTTCTTCTTTTTCTTCCTCTTATTTACTTGAGACTTAGGGTTTTTTGTTACCAACCCTAATGAACATGAATTTGGAGCTATTTATAGCCCAAAAATCATCAATGTATGGGTGAGATTGGGGATAATGGTTGCTAGATAGAGGGCTAGGATGATGTCTATCCTAAAAGAGATGGAGGGCTAGGATTAAATCTAGGTGAAGGGTGGGGATTGATCTAGGCTAAGGGGCATGGATGGGTGACTTGGCTACAT
>JAOXJP010069890.1:0-15343 GCA_025762735.1 Platanus orientalis
TTTTTTATAATATATATATATATATATATATATATATATATATATATATATATATATATATATATATATTTGTCCTATAAATAATAGGCCTTGGATGTTCCTGCATTTTTGTATAAAAAGAAGACTCTATAAATTGCTCCCTTTGCCATGTGATAGAGAACTGTTTGAGCTGAAACTTGTCATGTGGAAAGAGGACAATGTGAGAAATCCTCTAGAACATTTTCAATGGCAAAAAATAATTGGACAGCAGTCACTGTCGCTTATAATCACAATAATAGCCATTTTTTCCTTATTATCATTGTAACTTATTTTTCTAGAATTATTTAACAGCCTAATGAAAACTTCCCGGGCCTAGTCCCTTTTATAAATTTGGTATTAATCTATAACTGCCCAAGGAACCAAAGAAGGATAAAGATGTAAGAGACAAAGAATGAAAAATAAAGATAGGAATTTTTGTGGTTATTTCACACTTTGCAGCTACTACATGCCATAATCATTTTTCCCCCCTTTTGACGCATGCATGACACCTATAGCTATATAAATTTGGTGCTCCCAGGAATTTGGTGCTTTGATTTAAAGTTTTGTCCTTTGTTTTAGGGCAATAATATTGCGTTTCTGATATTCCAAAGTAAAGATTCCATTTTGATAGTGATTGATGAACTTTTGTAGCATTAAAATAGAATGATAACAGCTATGGCAATATCAAGGTCATATGCTTAAAAAGAAAACTCATGAAAACCCATGCTTCCTCGGCTCTTTCTGCAATCTGGTAATGAAAACCACTCAAACAAAAAGTGTTTATATATAGATCATCATTAATCACCAACATATGGAGGGACAAGTACAGAAAATCACTCTATCATAGTCCATGTCTCCATGCAAGTACATGGACATTATTTAATAGGGACACATAGTTACTCCATAAAATTAACTTCCACAATCTACTTTTAACTAATAACCTCCACATGCAACACACTTGATAAAAACAAACTAATCAGGCATAAACCTCAATAAGAGATCGGATGCCCAAGACGGGGCTGATCTTGTAGTCAGTGAAACCTGCCTCCAGGAAGATTTTCTTCCACTCCTGCTCGTTACGTTCTTTCCCTCCTACATCCACCATCACTAGAAGATCAAACAGAAGCTGTGTCTCAGTTAGCTCTGGCTCCATCTTCTCATCCACCACCATATCCAATATAATCACCTTCCCTCCCTCTTCTCTAGGAGGAATAGCTTTCTTGCAATTTTTCAGTATTGTCACACACTCCTCATCGCTCCAGTCGTGTAGAACCCACTGCAAGAAATGTTCAAACACTTCTTCAGTTAGTTTTCGATTGTTCACGGATGAGTGATCAATCATTAACAGATCAAAGAAGCGGAGGGCCACTTGCCCGGTCTCACAGAACCCAATTTACCCATGGGTCCATGGGAGAGACAAGGAGTTCATATGCCCCAAGGATTTGGTCAGGTGCCCTAAGAGGTCTAGATACCTTGGTTATCAAAACATAAAAAAAGTGGTTGTACACATGTTTGCACGATTAATTGCTTAATTTAAGTTGGTATCAGATCAGGTTTTAGGTCGCAAGTTCAAATCCCCATGTGTGCACAATTATTCTCCCAGGCCTTGCTCCTCGTGAGGAGGAGTACTAAAAATATGTGTTAATTAAGTATATTAACTATAACCTCTCCTATCACCTTCAGGTTCTAGGAGAGATGGTTAATTGCTTTATTTAAGTTGGTATCAAAGGAGATTTTAAGTCATGAGTTCAAATCCCCTGTGGTCACAATTATTCTCTTGAGTTAATTGCTTTATTTAAGAGTGATTACCTTGAGCATCACTGCATTAGCAGGTGGAACAAATTCGAACATGCTTCCTCCGACCGAATCAATGATGTCCTTCTCGGGCAAGGTGGCCACCACATGAGGGAGGTCGAAGACAGTGCACTTGACATGAGGGAAGGCCTGCGCGATCAACCTCGCTGCCGTTCCGGTGCCACCTCCAACGTCGACCAATGACTTCAAGCCCTGGAAAACATCTGCGCATTTCCTAACAACAATATTCATTAACAAACGAGCATCACTAGCCATGCCTTCATTGAAGACACTGTTCATTTCGGCATGTTGGCTATTGTATTCCCAAAGGCTAACCCCATATGCCATCTTGAAGAGTCTGGGTTCAGTCTGTTTGAACCACTCGCTCAAAGAGTGCCAAGCAGCTATAAAAACTGGGTGTAACTCCTCTGCCATGAACCCCAACAAGTTCAAGGGGTTATCTTTCACGAGGAGCTTGGAAGAAGGGGTGAGAAGGTAAGAGTCTTCTCCATCCCCACTGGTTTGTCTAGCAAAGAAGCCAGTGTGAGCCAGTATACGCATGAGACGGCGAAGGCAATCGATTTTCGAGGGGGGGATGGACAGGGCTGCAGCCAAGTCTGAGATGGTTATGGGTTTGCCATGGTGATGGAGGATGTCTGGTATGCCTAACTGAACAACACACTTGAGGGCCATTGAGTTGATGAAATTAAATATGTAGTTCCATACATGAGCTTGAGCTTTCAACACCCCATCAGCTCCTTCTACTTCAACAAGAGCCATGAGAGACACAGCCTTCCTTTCTTCAACTCTCTTAACTCAACTCACACTATCCTACCTCTTCATTTCAATGGCATTGCATAAGTATATATAGACTTGTAAAGTGCTAGGGAGGCCCTGTACTTGGAAATTAATCATCTATTTGTTGCTAATTATCGTCATTATTATTATAATTTTCTTGGGTTTTTCCATTATTGTGGTTGGAGATAAATCAATTGAGAGGACAAGGGGCACCATAGCTCCAACTTCAAGGTGTGTATGAGGGCAATAGTCTTCTTTCAATGCATGTCAGTGTATTGGAGTCACGGAGCATCATAGGTGGGACCAGCAGAGGAGATTCCCTAGCCAGCAAGGCCAATCAAGTGATGAAATTTAGCTTCGATAGATTTTAGTGTACCCATCATAGATGAAACGAAGGCTCAAACTTGTGAGGACGTGGATGAATTGACACCACGGAAAACGGAAAAGGGCTTAATAATGGAACTTGCCTCTAACACGCTAGAGCTTGAATCATTCACCACATAATGAATATCTTGCATACAAAACAGAAAATACTCTACCATCTTTGAAATGTACTCTATCGTCTTTGATGTGTTCGACATCTGTCTTCTAGGACCCTAACGGACTGCAAAAAAAATTAACATCGAGTGGTCTTTTCATCATTCAATGGTATATGTGTCACGTTAGGAGACGATCCAATCCCATTAAGGAAATGTTATTGCTAAGAAGAATTAGTCATTTTAAACAACTAAACAATACCATTTCAATAATTAAAATGTCCACCTTTGCTTGAATCATCAAGGAATCTTCTTGGCAAAATCTTTTTTTTATAGAAGCTCACTAAAACACACACATATACCAAAAAGAAGAAGAAACCCAAAAAGATGGGGAAAAAAAAAAAGCAAAATTATTTAGTCGAAAATTCTTTAAATTTCACTTCTCACTTAGTACCAAGGATACTAGTATGGAAGAATTATTGTGAGGGCTTTTAGTCCCACTGTTAGTCCCCACCAACATTTCTAAATGAAGGGGTTTAAGTCATCAGTCTCGGTATCTTATAAGTCATAATGTAATTTTTAGTTGTACAAAGATCTCTGCTTGCTAACTATTCTATCATCGAATAGAGCATAATCCTTTGCAATGCAACATGTATAGCACTATGGATTAATTTACTAGGATATAGGAAAAGGTCCCATGATGTGTGTTGTCTACCAGTATATAGTTTTAATTGACAAGACTAGAGAGGTAAATGCCAAGTTGAGGTATGGAGGAACATTCTAGAATGAAAAGATTTCACGATACACCAAACTAACCAAAATCTATGGAAATGTTGTTAAAAATGATAACCGAAAGATATTCCAAAGTTGTTTTTTTTTTTTCAATCATCCATAAGGTTGAAGATGTTAAAAAGGATGTTGGATAATTAAAGCGGGGTGGATGAAGTAGAGGAGTGCTTCTGAAGTGTTGTATGATTGCCCATACTATTGAATTGAAGGAAAATTTTATAAACAAACTATAAGATCAGTCATGCTTTATGGAACAGAATGTTGGGAAACCATAAAACAACTTATACATGAAATAAGTGTAGCTGAAATGAGGATGATGATATAAATGAATGGCAAGAGTAGAAATGATAGTCATTAGTTAATTCATTTCCAACACTTTAGGGGTGGCATCAATAGTTAACAAGCTAAAGGTGAGTCAACTAATGTGATTTGGTCATGTGCAACAAAGACCAAAAACTACACTAAGAATGAGTGATGTGGTGCAAGTGTCAAGTGTATGAAAGACAAAAGAAGGCAAGGAAAGACATGTACTTCTAATTTAATTGAAGATATAGAGTGAAATGGTGGAATTGGTTCATGTAGCTAACCCCAAGTAGTTGGGATAAGGTTTCGTTAAGTTGAGTTGAGTTGAGTAACTTCTATTAGAACAAAATTTATTAATTTTACTTTTTCTTGTGACTCGTTCTACTAATCATGAAGCAGATCCCATTCAAGTCCTAATGTAGATTTGTCATATGGGATAAAGCTCTTAATTTGTATACCTACTTAAAATCAAATTGAATTTGGATTGAACTGTTGCAATGGTCCACACACACATTTATTTGTGCATAGAAATCAATCATTTCCTGTTAGCCTAGTTGCTTTTAAGTGTTGAGCTAAAATTAGAGTTCGCACAAGGCCTTCTACTTAGCACATATCTGTTTAAGTCTGATTAGAACAAATCCTAGGGATTAGATCAAATGGGGATCTAATTTGTGATTTTGTGTGTCTGTTTGTGCTTGTGAGTTTATGTGCATGCAGGTGGCCAGAGGTTTTCTATTGTACCAAAGAGGGTTTTCTTGGCACCTACATTCTATAAAGCGTGTTCTACATTCAGTAATTTTATCTCTATAACTAAGACTTATTTTAAAATCCCTCCTAGCGAAAGAAAGGTAGATGAGGTGTTGCACTACGGCTGGGATTTGGTAACCCCTCCTAAAGTGTCCCTAACCTGCCTCTACATGCAGGGGGGGACACATCACTTCGAAAAGTGATTTACACTTTTTGGAAGAGGGTGTAAATCTCTTTTTGATGTGATATGTGCCCAGCATGCACAAGGCAGGTTACGGGCCCGAAGGGGGCACCAAATCCTGAGAGGTTGGGACTAGACCCTGATGATCAATAGATACTTTATTATTTTATGTAAATTTGATCATACTACCTTTAAATGCTTATATCTTATGTATGATTCTTTTTTCTTTCAGCTTTATAAGATACAAATATGGGGTGATTGGCATCAATAGGAGGTAAGTGTTTGTTTGCTCTAACAATTGGGATGTATACCCAAGATCATTAAAACTCAAACATCTTTCACTAAACATAGCATGGATACCACCTCACTTAAGCAGTGATTAACTGTGATCATCTTTAGTGGTGTTGGGGATTCTTGTCGGTATGTCGGATTTTTAAAAAATTACTAAAAGTTAAACGACTTAATTTGTTCTTAAAAATGTACACATGCATTATGCAAGATCTAATGGGAATGTGCATAGAGCAGGACCATTCATTGCTTCACTCCAGATATTTTATGGTCAGTCAAGGATAGGAGATCAATATAGTGTAGGCATCATTTCCCACGGAAAAAATTAGGTCCGGAAATCAGTTTTTCCTTCCGTATTAGAATGGCATCAGGGATGGACACATCAGTGCTGAAAAGTGATAAGCACCCCCTAAAAAGTGTATGTCACTTTTCAGCACAGATGTGTCAACCCCCTGATGGAAAAGCTGATTTCTGCACCTAATCCCAACCCCATTCCCATTAACAAGAAAATTTGCGGATAAGATTAGGTACGGAAATCAGTTTTTCTGAAGTATTAGAATGGCATCAGGAGGTGGATACATCAGCATTGAAAAGTGATACGCACCCCCCAAAAAGTGAAGGCAACTTTTTGGTACTAATGTGTCAGCCCCTGATATCATTCTAATGGGCTGGGATTAGGTACGGAAATTTGCTTTTCTTGATGTATTAGGATGACATCAGGGGGCTGAGTATCAGTATCTGAAAGTGACTTTCACTTTTTGGGGGATGCTTATCACTTTCCAGTACTGATGTGTCCACCCTCTAATGCCATCCTAATACATCAGGAAAAGCAGATTTATGTATATAATCTTTTCTGCATTCTAATACATTAGATAAAACTGATTTCCGTACCTAATCCTAGCCTGAAAATTTAGCATAAATATCTGCATCACATCTGTAATCAAAAGGGATGGGAGAGGTACGCGACATATCAAAAAAGTGTCCAAGAACAAAGTATCAAGGATTGATGTAGTAAAAACATACGAGATAAAAAAAAAAAAAAAATACTCTTGTCATCTCAGCTAATAATGCATATGAGGAGCATTGGAGGTATACTCAGAAAAAATATAATCATAATAAGTTAATAATTAAGGGGGGAGCAAGTTCATAAGAAAATAAAGAGTTTTCAAGGTTTTATACCAAAAGAAAAAAAAAAATCTTTATTTTACAAAGGAAAAGGATCTGCTACACCCAAATTGATTGTTGCCTCATGTGAAAAAATGGGTACCCATAAAAATGTAAAAATAGGTACTGATAAAAATGAGGTTTATAGAATTTAAACTATAAAAAAACGAAGCAAAGTAGGTGGTCAATAAAAGACATCAAATTCAAAAACGCATCTTGTGTCAATCAATGCATGATAATAGAGGTCTGTCTCAAAACAGACAATCATTCTCCAAAAAAAAGTGTTTAAATAAACATTTGTTCCTTGTTTAAAAGAGGCATCAAATTCATTAAAAAAATCTATGTATCAGCCTATGGTCTGGGGACACGGAGTAACATATATACTGTTGTGGATGCAGTAGATCCTTTCCTTTTTATAAAGGGTGGGTACAGAAAAAGAAAGCCTGCCATGTGGGTGCAATAGGGAGCGCCACATCACGTGCTGTAATCAAATCAGCTGCAATAAATAGACAATAATCCATGCTGCTTTTTTTCCTGACAGTGATATATCCCTTGATTGTCACAGGAACAATGGGACAAAGGATACGGGTTGGAATCATTCAACGGGTTCGGTTGTACCTGGGCCCTGCATGTGGGTTATTGTACATCAATCATTTTTCTTTTCTTTCTCTCTTTGTTGTACAACCAATGAAATTTTTTATTTTCTCTCTTTTAATATCAGCACAGTTAGTTGTTAGTTGGGCTTTAGTTGTTAATTTGTGGGGTCCAAGTGTCAGGGAGAGGGTATTCTCTATCTTTGCTAAAGGCAAACAGACTCCCCTTGTACAAGAGCATGGGACCATCTATTTCTTTTTCCCACCCCAAGGTTAAAAGGGAGCATTGTCTACAAATTACAAGTTTAAATTAGAGGCCTTTCATGTGAAGGCAAAACTAGTGATGGAAGAGCCCCAATCTTAGAAACCCTTTGATTTTACTCTCTCTCTCTCTCTCTCTCTCTCTCTCTTTCTCTCACACACACAAAAAGAAGAAGAAAAAAAAAAAGATTGCAAATCCTTGGCAAAAATCATTACATTCAATGTATTTTACCAAAACAGGATTAGCACAATAAACCAAAACGCATCGTAATTATGCGCACCGACTAAATTCTACTTTAGTTTGGGCTGCCTCTCCTCTAAGGTGGCTGTCTTCATCTTTGCTTGTTGGTGTTTCACTTCCATGGGGAGTTCTTTCTTTTAAAAAAATAATTAATTAATTTTTTCAAAGAAAAGAAAGAAAAAAAAAAGCTAGTGTCTATATCATTATTCAATTAAATCTACATGGGCTTCTTCTTCATTTTTTTATTCTTTTCCTTCATTATTGCCATGGTCCAAACATTCCCCATGAGAGTGAATATGTGAACCTCTATCGATCTGCCAAATTCCTACTTCTCCGTGACATTGGATTCTACTTAAAAGTAATTTAATTTTACCGTGTAGCTTCTAAAGGAGGGATTGTCATTCAACCTATTTACTGTTACTGAATTGCATAGATAAAAAAAAAATATCTGGTTCATATGTGCATCGAGGTCATGCCACGACATTCTCCTAATGTAGACAACAATATTTTCTAAAAAGAAAGGAGAAAAAAGAGTGATTTGAAAGGTGGGCCACTCAGGTTTTTAACTTTAAGAAAGAGAAAGATGCAAGAGAACGAGACAACATGGAAAAGACCTAGGGCCCATGACGGGGTCTTTTTCCTGCTAAATTGAAAAGACTGATTCTTTTATTTTGATTGTATTATGCAACAATAGACACGCGGCGATCATAGAGGGTATCCAATTCTGTGTTACATCATTCTTCTATGTGGCTGACAGGCACACATCACAAGGCCGATTTAAAGGTCCCCATTATCTATCACATCACCCTCTAAACAGCTGACACGTGCTGTTCACGAGGCTGATTGAGTTTTCTGTCTGCTGCAATTTCCTGCATCTATTATAGCCCATTGTCTGTAAGTGGGTGAAATGCAGGTAGGTAGTCCACAAAGGAATCAAAGGTGACCCACATGCTAAACGACCTTTTGGAATTAATCCCCAGCAAAAGCCATTATTAAGTTGGAATTTCTTATCTTGGTGTATAGGACTTTTGATTATGGATATAATGATTCAATATATTCTATCAATGAAGGAAAAAATTCCCAAATTAATTGTTTTTTTTTTTTTTTTTTTAATGGGATTGGCATGTTTCGTAGATACTTTGTAGTGCAAAGAAATAGAGATTAACTCTTGTACGCATTCGTAATGGGGGAGATACATAGGGAAGTTGAAGGTAATATTGCAAAGAGATTCTTCTGACATCATGCAGCTATGTTGAATTTATCAAATTTAATAATTACAAACTTTATTTCAAATAATAATAAAATCACTAGTTCTGATGATGAAGAATCTAGCCTGAGATGACCGGCCAAGCAAATCACCCAGGTTCAATCCATTAGTTGAGAGACCCACTTGGGTTAAACCAGCTATCACACAAACCAAGCGTTAAACCACCAACAGGACCACATGAGTATCAAGCCAACTATGATCCAACCGAGAGCATCAGGAGTAGAGCATGACAAGCTAATCAACCGTATAATGACCAAGAATCAGGTGATAGACTGAGAGTCATATGACCAACTGAGAGTTAGACGACAAACCATTTGAAACTCTTAACGACCACCCTAAGGAAAACGACCATTGGATAGACCTAAATGAACCGACTGTTGTAAAGACTACAGATAGCTATAGACGAGAAGCAGCATAGAGACTACTAATTTCGAGCCGCCACGTGTATTCTACGCTAACTTTCTAACAAACTTGGTATATTAGAAGGCGGACAACCACAGCCGATGGACGAGGAAAGCAGGCAGACAGCCACGGCCTTGGTACTCCGACATCCCATCAAACCAATGGAGTGGGAGAAGGAGAAGTGATCGAGTAAGAACAGATGTAGAAGATGTAAAGCCAGCTGGATATCATGATAGAAACTATTAGAAGAAGGGTTTCTTCCACAGTTGAGGCTCTAATACAGAAGACCAATCACCCTTTCTCTACGATGGTCATGGTCTGCCCCCTTCTCAAGAAATTCGGGATCCCTCATATGGAGGCTTTCGACGAGAACCGAGACCCCTTTAACCACTTCGAAACCTATAAAACTTTGATGCTCCTACATGCCTACTCAGATGGGATCATGTATAAGGCCTTCCTGACGACCCTAAAAGGCTCAGCACGAAAGTGGTTTGACAACCTCTAGCCATGTAACATCAACTCATTCTCTGAATTAAGCAAAACATTTTTCAATCACTTCATAGGAGAGAGACGCTATCGAAAGCCGGCCACTTACCTGCTTAACGTCAAGTAGTCGAAGGGAGAATCGCTAAGAGAATACATCTCCTGGTTCAACTAAAAGGTGTTGCAGGTAGACAACGCCAATGAGAATGTGGTACTAACAGTCTTCATATGTGGGCTGTTACTTACAAAATTCTTATTCTCTCTCTCCAAATCTCCCCCCAGCAACATGGTTGAGTCAATGCTTCGAACCCAAAAACACATGAATGCGAAAGACACCATGGTTGTTCGGATAGACCGAGGAGTTGAGCCCCGAGAGCAGACGAAAATGAAAAGAGACGAACGACCAAAACTAGCAAAGCGAGAACCTAGGACCAGGATAGTGCTCGAACTGAGAGATAAGGCCGAGGGAGGTTGGGACCTTAACTCAGCGAACCCAAGCCTACACTCCCCTCAACTAATCCCTTGAATAGGTTCTTATGTATGTGCAAGATGACCCATCGTTGAAATGACCCGAGAAGCTCAAGACCCTTCCAGAAAAGAGGTCCCAAAGGAAGTACTATTGGTTTCACCAGGACCATGGCTACAACATGGAGGACTGTTTTGACTTTAAGAAGCAGATAGTGATGCTTATTCAACAAAGCAGGTTGAGGCGTTTTGTAGCTGATCGCCCTTAGACCCGTCCGAAGGCAAGTGAGGGGCCCTTAGGCGGTAAGAGTCCTGAGCCGAAGATATTGCGGAAGATAAAAGTCATTGCTGGTGGACCTGCTAGAAAGAAGGAATAGAACTCAGCTCAAAAAGCTCACTCGTGGAAAGTAAGAGTGTCCCAAGTAGAAGTTTACTCAACAGACAAGCCACAGAAGCTCTCTTGGGTCGATTGGCTAGTTATTACATTCACCGAAGAGGACTCTTGCAGAGTATAACACCCGCATGATGACACTCTAGTAATCACGTTGGTCATAGCCAATCATCGGACCAAAAGAGTGCTCATAGACAACAGGAGCTTGGTTGACATCTTATACCTGTCTACTTTTGAATAAATGGGAATTGGAAGAGTCAAACTCTGACCAACAACAGTACCATTGGTGGGATTCACCGAGGACAAATTATACCCTACAAGAGTGGTCACACTCCTTGTCACAGTAGGGATCAGTCATCAACAAGTAACCAAGGCGGTCGACTTTCTAGTTGTTGATTTCCCATTGGCATACAATGTCATCATTGGTTGACCAACATTAAACCAAATGAAAATCATCACTTCTACCTATCATTTATTGATGCGCTTTCCGACCGAGGGGGAGTCAGGGAAGTTAAAGGCGATCAGACAACCGCCCGAGAGTGTTATACAACATCTTTGAGAGTCAAATAATCAAAGGTGACCCTCACTATTGATGACCTAGAAGAAAGAGATGATGCTCGACAAAAGCAAACCAGACCTATGGAAGACTTGAAGGAGTTGAACATTGAGCCTGATAGATCAGAGTGAGTTGTCTATGTCAGGCAAAAGCTCATGGAAGAATTAAAGATTTGCTTATAGAAGCTCCTCACCACACATAAGGACGCCTTTGCGTGGACCCATATCGATAAGCCTGGGATTGATCCGAGGGTGATTACTCACAGGTTGAGCATCGACCCTTTAGCAAAGTCAGTCAAACAAAAGAAGAGGACATCCGCTACTCACAGAAACCAGGCCATTGCAAAGGAAGTAGATAAACTATTAAAGGCTGAGTTCATACAGGGAGTAACCTACCTCGACTAGATCGCCAATGTAATCCTGGTTAAGAAGAGCAACGGGAAATGAAGGATGTGTGTGGATTTCACTGACTTCAACAAGGTCTGCCCCAAGGACAGCTTTCCACTTTCAATGATAGACTCATTGGTTGACTCTACCTCCAGACACACTATGCTCAGTTTTATGGATGTCTTCTCTAGATACAACCAAATCCTAATGGAGAAAGGAGACCAAGAAAAGCCGTCGTTCATAACCAATCAAGGGACATTTTACTACAAGGTCATGTCATTTGGATTGAAAAATGTAGGAGCCACCTATCAAAGATTGGTAAACATGGTGTTCGAGGCACATATCGGGAGAAACATGGAAGTCTACGTGGATGACATATTAGTAAAGAGCATGAAAGCTAAAAAGCATCTAGATGACTTAGAAGAAACCCTTAGCACATTGGGGAGGTACCGAATGAAACTTAATACAGCCAAGTGTGCATTTAGGGTGTAAGTAAGAAAGTTCCTAGGCTTCATGGTCTATCACAGGGGAATTGAAGCTAATCCCAAGAATATTAGAGTCATATTGGACATGATGCCTTTGTGTACCACCAAGGAAGTATAACGGCTGACAAAATGGGTGGCGGCTCTGAGCCGATTTATCTCAAAATCCTTAGATAAGTGTTTTCCTTTCTTCCGCCTCTTAAAGAAAGCGTTCAAATGGACGGAGGAGACCGGCCGAGCATTTCAAGACCTTAAAGAACATTTGATATCCTTGCCCCTCCTCGGCTGGACAGCCCAGGGAGAAGACCTGTACCTTAACTTAGCAGTGTCCAAGATAGCAATGAGCTCAGTTCTGGTCCAAGACAAGGGGTATATCCAAATGCTGGTATACTATGTCAACAGAGCCATTTACGACACCAAGCTGAGATATCCTCCCTTGGAGAAGTTGGCCTACGCGCTGGTGACCACGACGAGGAAATTATTTTTAGGCTCATCCTATAGTAGTGTTGACCGACCAACCGTTGAGAGCGGTATTGCAAAAACTAAAAGTCTCGGAGCGAATGGTTAAGTGGGCCGTAAAGCTAGGCGAGTTTGACATCTGTTACCACCTGAGGACTACCATAAAAGTACAAGCGCTAGCGGACTTCCTGGCAGAGCTGACCCTATCGGAATCAAACAAGGGAGACCTATCGGGGGTGAGTTGGACTCTACATGTGAATAGATCTCCAATTGCCTCGACCAGTGGTGCTGGGTTGCTCCTGACCACTCCAAAGGGAATTAAGATCGAGTATGTGATCTGACTCAGATTCAAGGCAACAAACAATGAAACAAAATACAAAGCATTGATCGTGGGTTTGAATGCCGTAAAGGAGGCCAAGGCCAATGGATCATTGTCTACACCAATTCCAAGCTGGTTAAGTGACAAGTGACGAGCGAGTATAAAGCCAGAGAAGATCGAATGTGAGAGTACCTGGTCAAGGTAAGGGGTCTTATGCCCCAATTCAACAAATTTGAAATCCAACACATCCCTAGAAATCAGAACGAAGACGCCAATCAACTCGCCTAGCTGGCATCCGACAAAAAGTATGTCATAGCACACCAACTACCAGGAGGCCGTTTCACCAAACCCAGCACAGAGAGTGCCACAATTGAGAAAATCTGCATGAACAAGACCAAAGACAATTGGACAAACTTGATCATACAATTCCTCAAAACAGGAGAGCTCTCACCTGACAGAAGAGATGCCAAAAAATTCAAGCTCAAAAATAGTCAGTATCATTTGATAAATGACACCCTCTACAAATGAAGCTTCATTATGTCGTACTTAAGATGTTTGTTGCCAGTGGAGGCGGACTACACCATGAGAGAGATCCATGAGGGAATATGCGAAAACCACTCTAGTAGTAAATCATTGATCCACAATCTTGTCCAAGTAAGGTACTATTAACCGACCATGCAGGCAAACTCAGCAGATTATGTCTGAAAGTGCAACAGCTGCCAAAGATTTGCTAATGTCCCTCGATAGCCTGTCGAGGAGCTCACGCCTATCACGGGACCGTGGCCCTTCGCACAATGAGGGATAGACATCCTGGGTCTCCTCCCTTTAGAAAGAGGCAAAAGAAATTCCTTGTAATAGCTATCGACCATTTTACTAAATGGGTAGAAGTCGAGGCATTGGCGACCATTGCTGAGGGAAATATACGAGACTTTGTCTAGAAGTCCATCGTGTGTAGATTTAGCATACCTCAGGTGATATCTACATATTATGGGAAACAGTTCAAAAACCGGTACTTCTGAGAGTTCTGTTCTCAGCTAGGCATCAAGAAACACTTCTCTTCTCTGGCGCACCCTCAGGCAAATAATCAGGTGAAGGTGACCAACAAAACAATATTGAAGATAATCAAGACCAGGATGAAGGTATCGAAAGGTTTGTGGCCTGAGCTGTCAGGGGTCCTATGGGCATATAGAACCACCCTAAGGAGCCCCACCGGAGAGACCCTTCATTCTAGCCTTTAGTAGCGAAGCAGTAATACCCATTGAAATCGGTCTGGCGAGCCTTAAAACTAAATAGCCACAAACTGAGCAAGCAAAAAGGGAGTTGTGCCTAAACCTGGACCTGATAGAAGAGAGGAAAACTAAAGCCTCACTCTGAATGGCAGCTTACCAGCAGAGAACGATGAAATATTACAACGCAAAGGTCTGACCGAGGGGATTCGACAATGGGGATCTGGTTCTCCGAAAGATGAGCATGGAAACACAACTCCCAAATAACAGCAAACTAGAACCTAACTAGGAGGGACCATACCGAGTGACTAGATCCCCTCAAGCGGGTACCTACTACCTAGAAACCTTAGAAGAAAAGCCTCTACTCTGACCAAGGAACGTTAAGCACTTAAAAAGGTAATACCAATGAGCATGTAATTTCAATTTTGAAGTAATAAAATTCTTGTGTCTATTAACTTGTGTAGTACAAAGCGATCTACAACAAACCCCGAGCGGTGTCGAAAAAATGAACTAAGTCTAGTACAATGACCCTTGGTCTACAAAACAATCTACATCAAGTCCCAAGCGGTGTCGAAAAATGGACTAAGTCCAGTAAAACAACCATCAGTCTACAAAGTGATCTACAACAAATCCCAAGCGGTATCGAAAAAATGGACTAAGTTTAGTAAAACGACAATCGGTCTACAAAACGATTTACAACAAGTCCCGAGCGATGTCGAAAAAATATATTAAGTTCAGTAAAATAACCCTCGGTTTACAAAACGACCTACAGCAAATCCCAAGCAATGTCGAAAAAATGAATTAAGTCTAGTAAAACGACCCTTAGTCTACAAAGCGATCTACAACGAACCCCAAGCGGTGTCAGAAAAAATAGAATAAGTTTAGTAAAACAATAAAACAACTATCGATCTACCAAATGATCTACAACAAATCTCAAGAGGTGTCAAAAAAATGGACTAAGTCCAGTAAAATGACCATCGGTCTACAAAGCGATTTACAACAAGTCCCGAGTAGTGTTGGAAAAATAGACTAAGTCCAATAAAACGACCATTGGTCTACAAAGCGATATCTACCGAACCTCGAACGGTGTTGAAAAAATGGACTAAGTCCAATAAAACGACTCTCGATCTACAAAATGATATACAACAAGTCCCAAGCAATGTCGAAAAAATGAACTAAATCCAGTAAAATGACCCTCGACTTATAAGCGATCTATAACAAGTCTCGAGCGGTGTCGAAAAAATGGCTTAAGTC
>JAOXJP010069901.1:0-15343 GCA_025762735.1 Platanus orientalis
CCTCTGCTTACCCTCCCGGTTAGGCATGACTCTGGCTTTGAAATCTTGTCTTGTAATTCTGGGTTGCTCCTCCCTCTTCCTCTTCGGTTGCTCTATGGGGTTGGCCCCCCTATCTCGTCTGGCGGCAATGGTGTCTTTGACATTTATGTGTTTTTGGGCATGAAGCATTAACTCAGCCATACTGCAAGGGGGTGACTTAGAGAGGGGGAATAGGAATTTGGTGGGTAACAATCCTCCCATAAAGGTAATCAATTCCACTTTTTTGTCGACATCGTCTACCTGCAACACCTTTTGGTTGAACCTAAAGACATAATCTTTCAATGACTCTCCTTTCAATTGTTTGACGTTGAGTAAGTAGGTGGTAGGCTTTTGATGGCATCTCTCCCTGATGAAATGACTAACGAATGACCGGTTGAGCTCCGAGAAGGAGTCGATGCTCCTCAGTGATAGGTTACCAAACTACTTCTGTGCCGACCCCTTCAGAGTAGCCAGGAAAGATCTAGACATGATCTTGTCTGAGTAGTTACGCAAGAACATCAAGTTTTTGTATGTTTCGAGGTGATCAAAGGGGTCTATGTTCCCATCAAGGGCCTCTATTTAGGGGATTCTAAATTTCTTGGGGAGGGGGCAAGCCATGACCGCCATAGAAAAATGGTGATTGGTCCTCTGTATTGGAGCCTAAACTGTGGAGGGAGGGGAGCTCTTCCTTTGATAGTTTCCATTATGACATCTAGTTGTCTTTGCATCTTCTGCATCATTTGTTCTTGCCTGATCGCTACTCCTCCTCCCCCAGTCCATTAGTCTGATGAGATGTCGGAGCCCTAGGGTTGTGGTTGTCCTCTTGCTTTTCCCGTTTATCATCTTGTTCTCCTTCGTGCTCTGGGTGGGTATCCTCGTGCGTCTCATCATCATCGAAATGCTACCACTCTTCCCTCATCATGAGCCTTCGATTCAGCTTTTGGTTTTATTTTGTGATCCGTTCTATGCTTTGGTTGAGGTTTCAGATCTGCTGCTCTAAAGTAGTGATCCTGATGGCCTCAGTCTCCCTTCTGCCTGGGTTGCCTTGGTTGTTTGTCGATGAAGCATTCCGATAAGCCTTCATCACCCCAGATCGTGTTTCTACTATGTGACATTTGTCTTGCTGGAAAATGTTTTGCCACGTTCCCACAGACGGCACCAATTGATGATACCTGGGTCTGGTTCACCAAGATGGTCGCTTGGTCATCCTCCTCCAAGGGCTCCTAGACAAACTCACTTCCTATAATCAACACGTAAGGAACTTCAATGTAGCATCAGCTTCCACCACTCCTACGATCAAGCCAGTTTTTTAGTCAAATTAGTCTATTTCTTTTTTTGTTGGACGTTTTCCTTTATACTTAAGTTTTTAGGCGGTTATGAGGTGCTTTTTTACCTATTAGTAATATTAAGAATTTTTAGGAAGTTGATGTAGGATACACGTGGTGGTTTGGCATTGAACGGATCCATGTGTCCCTTCGTATTTGGGACTGTCCTTGGTTTCGGTAATGGTCGGTTCCCTCGGGTTTATTCAATGGTCATCTTCCTTTGGGTGGTCGTTTAGAATTTCAGAGTGCTCGGTCGTTCATCTGACTCTCGGTTTGCCACCTGGTATCTCTTTGGTCGTCCATATGATCCTAGAGTGGGTGAATGGGATCTAACCCAATTTAAATTATTTTAGATATTTCAACTTATTCAATTTATGATTAATTTGATAAACTAGTTATGCACCAAATTTGATAGTTGAACAAATTAATTTTAGACAATTGTTGCAAAGTAATATAGATGATAGAAGCTTGCAAATATCACACACAATAAACACAACGGTTTATAGTCATTTGGCCACCCACCAATGCCTACGTCCACTCTCAAAAGCTCTTCCTTGAGCTTTGATGATTTTATTAATAGATTAATCCTAATCTATTACACAAATATCAACAAACCTAAAATATTTACATGTTCCAACGAGAATTTACTCACATTTCAAGCTTGCACCCAATGTCTCCGGTGAGTGCGACGACATCCAGTGACTCTAATGGACATGCTAAAGAATCTACTCCTAGTGATTTTGGTGAGAGCTAAAGAATCCGTACTTGGTGATTTTGGTAAGGGCTCCCAAATCCACACCTGGTAACTTTGATAGGTGTTAGAGAATCTGCCTTTAGTGACTTTGGTGAAGACTATAAGTTTGGTAGAGTTGCGAAAATTCTTCTATTGTTAGGTTAACTCTTTATAGACTGATTTTACTATGGTATCCAGACTCAATGGAGAGACAATGATTTTCCTATAGATAAATCTCTTTAAGCTTTCCAAATGATTTAACAATGGGTTGGAAAGTTAAACTCACGACCTTAGTATGAATTTGATTATAAACAAAAGTTGAAGGTCGTTTTAAAGGTTGCCACTTAGCTCTTTCAGGGAATTACAAGTTTTTTGGCTCAAGAATGATAAGATATCATCAAGTTTTCATGTATGATTCATTATTCAAACCATTGGGGTTCTTCCTTATTTATAGAGTGAAATCTCTTGCTCAAAAGTTTCCCAATGACTCTTTTCAACCGATAAAAAACAAAGTTGTTATGAATTTTTGCGAGCTTGAATTTTCCTTTTATGCTCCTCTCGATTAATCCACACACTTTGGATCAATCAAAATTGGATTGATCTGAACATGCTTGATTGATTCACATCTCAATCGATCGAAATTACTTATGATCAACTTTGCAAAAACTGCTCTCGAGTTGATTGAGCCACCTCAAGTTTGGATCGATCCATGGTCTGGATCAATCGAAACTACCTTTTTGATCAAGAATGATAGTTTCTACAATTTTCCTTATTCTTAGACATTGTGGAGTTCGTCGAGTTGGTTGTTTTGAGTATTTGAGTCCGAATTGGACATTGGGATCAATAGTTATGTCCGTTTCAAGTTTAAGGGTCAATTTTGATTTCTTATGATCAATGTGCTCTATGAACCAATTTGCAACTTGCTGCACTGTATCAGTTTTACTTTTTAGCTCATTTTTCTCTAAAACAACCATTTAAGTTTCACTTATGGTTCACAGGAAGGTTTATAGATACCATTAATAGTCTTTGGTTTCAGTCTTACCCATAAATACTCACCAACCAACCTTGAATGATTTATTTACCTATGAAGCTCAATGTTGGCTCTTGAGGCTCTTTGAATTAGAGTTTGAGACATCTTTATAGTATTCACATTATAGTTTCAATGTCTTTGTAGTCCTCCTTCATCCAGTCTTGTAGAGTATACCCTTCTGAAGCTCGATTTCACATTGCAACTTCAATGTCTCAGTTGTCTTTTCTCGTCCGGTCTTGTAGAGTATGCTTTCTAAAACTCTCTCTAGACTTTGACTTTGACTTTGACTTTGACTTACATAACTTCATTGTATACAAATATAGTTACAGACATGTAAGACTTACAAGTTCGACCACTAACGATGAAAAGTAGATCAAGAAATGATCTTCAAATTTGTATCTTTCAGTAGGATGATTTTACTGTAGTTTCAATTTTCTTTTTGGACTAATGCCTCTCAATAGGTTGATATAATTATGGTTTCAAGTGTCTCCTCTTTTAAAATATTTCTCAATAGATATAAACTTATTTGGCTCTGTCTCTCAGAGCTTTCAATTGGGTTTGTTGGCAGAGAAACCTAAAACCATACTCCTCTGATGATTTACAATAGTTTGAATCAAGAAAGATGATAGAGAACACCTTATAGAAATTTTGACAAAGTTCCACCAATATGCATAGAGAAAAACTCCATGAGAGTTTCAATCTTACTTTGATAAACTAGGATTTTTCCACCTCTCTTGTTCTCTATCTTTTTGGAGGCTCTAGGCATTTATCAAAAAGCCAAACTTGTTCCCTAACATGTCCTCTAACGGATAAAAAATCAGAGCCATCCATTTTTGTGAACTGGAGATTTCATTCTAAATCTATCACGCTGGACCGGTCCAACATTTTGTAGATCGGTCCACCTTTTGTTGGACTAGTCTAGCTGCCTTCTGTTAGCTCAGAATCTCCACCCAAGGGCTCTTTGATCGGTCCACTTTTATGTTAGATCGGTTTAGGTACTTGGATCGGTCCAAATAATTGTGGATCAGTTCACATCCATTGTCTTTGCATTTTTTGGTTATTTTTAACTTTCTTCAAGTTCAATAATTGACTAAATGCAAATGAAGAGTTTCTAAGGCTTGGGATTAGGTCCATCTAAACCACCCTAGGCCTTTGGCTTAGTCTAACCACCATTTATTTACCTTTGAGTGTAGATAGGTGCATTGGAACCTTGAGCAATGTTTTGAGACAGTCTTGTGATGTTTGTTTATGAAGTGCGTATCTCTTGAGCATGGTCTTGCCAGACTTGTAATGTGCTTCTTGAAGTTCACTCCGATTTAGGACTTACATAACACTTAATATATACAATATAATTACACCATGTAATCCTATAAACAAAGCCATCTAACAGACCCTTTTTGTTATGGAATTGACAATTACAAAATAGGCTCTAATAGTAATCAACGAAAAAAAAAAATGAAATGGGCGTTTAAATCAAGGTGGAACGTGAATAACAAAGATAATTTCACTATCTAACTCTTTAAAATAAGGGCTAAAGTTGTTTTTTAATGTTGATGCAAAAACGCAGGAAATAGGAGCAAAAACGCCTCCTATACAAAGAATAAAAGATGCCAAAACACCATAACATTAGGGAAGACATGCAAAAAGCTCTTTTCATCCATCATTGTAATGCATTTAAAAGTAAGAATTAAAAAATTAGACGATGGAGATAATCTAGTCATAATAACTTCTGGTAGTGTGGACCAATTTGATGTAAGGTCCCATTCTTTTTAAATACCTATCATATTTCTTTTAGTTTGTTGCTAACATCTGATCATGGTTTTGTTTTGTGCATATTTGCATTTGTTTGGTTGGGGAAGAGGAGGGGGGGGGAATTACAAAATTTATTTTGATCGTGACAAAAGCGCATAGTTAATTCTTGGATTATGAGATGGAAAAGGTACCTAAACAAGGACTTTTCCCTCAAAGCGTAAGTTAGGGAAAAGTCAATTAGCTTAATCACTCACACAAACCAATCAATTCAGGCAGTGTTTGGTTGCCACCTATAATGAAATCACTTCATTTTAAGTTCCCATCACATTTGATATTGACTACATTTCTGAACCTCTATTTGCATTTTACTGGTTGGTTTGGTATGAGAAGTTATGGGAAAGAGACAGCATTTCTAATTCGTAAATTTCTAATGATCGTCATGTTCCGCATGTTGGATATCCAATTTTAAGAGAGACAGAGTCAGGAATTTGAGAAGCAGTTTTGGTTTAAGCACTGAGCATATTAACCTATTGTTGGAGTAGATCAAGTTCAGTCCCAGTAGTGGAGGGTGGTGCATAAGCATTTTGAAGCGGTGAGGTGATGATGCTTCAAAATGAACTCATTTAGAATCACATTGATCAGTTAATTAAAATTAGAAATGAAATCATTTTTGGTTTTTCTGTTTTTTTAACATGAAATGATTTATGTTATTATTCATATTTTGGTGATGAATGGATATCAATCAATTTTCGTTGGGGCACATATGCACTCAGGTACTATATAATGCCTGAAGTAAAGATATCAGTACCTAAATGTCAAGGCATTCTTGTACACGGATATGTAGAAATTGAAGGTTTTCACCCATTTTTTTTGGCACTGAAAAGACTATATAAGGTTAATATCAAATAACCATAGATAGAAACTTACAAATTATTTTTCCCTAGATCATTAATTATTAGAGGGTCAACTGTTGTTGCTATATCTTATTTGCCTGGTCCTTTTGTGTTCTTGATTTGGCACCAAACTGATGAGCAGGGATACCAGTGTCGAAGACGAAGCAAAAATGGATGATTTTTTCATGAACTGGTCATAATGCATGAGTACAATTCCATAATTTCATTAACCTGCACATCTGCAAAACCAAACAGTCAGTGAACTCTTATCCTAGCAAGGACAAGGCTACACTTATGTCCAAGTTTCTTCGTATCTATATTGTCTAAAATCACACCAATATATAAAAAAAAAAAATGATGGATTAGTAAAAGAAAAAGAAAGTTGCAGCCCTGCCTCAACATCCCATTCAATTCCTGTTTTATTTCAATGTCCCTGTGAAACTGAAGGACGGGGAGATAATGTTGGTAATTTTTATGAAACTAATTTGCACACATTTACAGAAGACTAAATAGAACTCCCCAAGAGGTAGTATATATGGAAAATAATTATAAAAAAAGTAACTGATCTTACCTATTCTCCTTTTCATTCATCTCTGGATTCCGATGGCCACCTCAACTGAAATGAGGCTCCCCACATGAATAACTGACTCAAACCAATCCGGAAGCCCCTCAATTATAAGATCCTTGAATTCCTCACTCTTCGGGTTATAAGAAACTAGAGCTCTGCTTTTATACTCTAGTAAAATCTCCCCATTATTCAGAAGGCATAAAACTCGAAAGAGCTTTCCGTTTGATATATTCATACAAATCCTGTATGGTAGATTAATATCTGACTTCAGTTCACTTGGCACGTATCCTCCTATGGTGAATTCTTTGGTCCAAGACTCCTTCACTCTGTAATCCTTCATCACCCATATCTCAAGTTGTCCATCACTATAACAAACAGCTGCAGAAAGACACCCTCCTAAAACGACCAGATGATAATTACGATTATCTAAGCTGCCACAATCAGGGAGTGGGACCCTTTGGAATTTCTCCTCTGACAGGTCGAACGAAACAATGATCCTGGAGAGGGTCACCCAGTGAAGAGCTCCGTTCACTAAGGGCACTGTTGACCGCCCCCTGAGGCGGAAACTTGTGTGGCCTATGCTTCTCCATGCATCTGTGCCAAGAGTAAATATTTGAACTTCTGACTTCATATTTTCTAGTATGCCAATCGATCCAATAAATGGGTATTCAAAATGAACGATCCCTACCACCTTGTACTCCTTGGTGGTGGGAAGGAACCCAACTCCAAACACCACTTCCTGATTCCTGTACCTGGTGGCTTTGGGCAGCTCTATGTGAGTTCCTGTAAAAGGATTGGATATGTATAGTATATTACAGTATAGTAAATCAGATAAGCATAACAAGCCATTACAGGAGCCCACTATATCGAATTCCGGTGTCACAGACTTGAAAGGGGTATTAATCTTTGTTGCTGCTTTGCTATAACCCTGTCGAGGATCGTGATCTATAAAATACAGTTGGTTTTGGGTGGGATAGTCACAGTGAAGGATGAGACATGGGTTGTTCTCCATAGCACGGGCAAGATGCATGTGAGGCAGGTGAGGGTCTTGCAAAAAACTGTGCCAGGCTCGGCATACTGACTTTAATTGCATGAGAGATCTGGTCGGTAGTCTTGACAGGACATCAAAGGTAATTTCTTGTGGGAGATTCTCCATCCCATTTGCAGCTTGATGATCTTCTTCTTGTGGACAGCTTTTGCTTCTTTTCCATTCCTTCTGGTTACAGGATTCCATGGCTAGTACTTGGTTAAAACAACAGAATGAGAAACGACTATGAATGAAGAAAGAATTAGTAGATAAACAAGTTGGGGACTACTTTACTGGATTTTGATTCAGCAATGGTGCCCACACGTCAGGTTTCGCTTTTTAGCTGTTTGATTGGCTTTGATTCCACCATTCGTTGTATTAGGCAAACCCACTTTGAGGGTAATGGAGAAAAAGTAAAAGAAAATGATAAGAAAAAAGACTCTTCTTTTACTTTACAGAGTATTCTAACATATCATTGTAGGTGGAAGCCGTGGGAACCTATGGGACTGGACTGAAGCATCACGCCAATAACAATCCAGCCAGTATGTTGATACTGTTTATTTATTAAAACACCCTCTTTTACCATTGGATATTTAACAAAGCTTCCTTTACTAAGCATAGTGTCAAGCATTGATTGATACTACTATAATATCTCTAGTCTGATTGGAGATGGTTTGAACTCTATATGACTTGAGATGCCCCAGTTGAATTGTTTTCCGTACAATGTATAAAATAACCATCCTTAAACACCATTTTCAAAGCAAGTCGCATCCATGTATAGCCCATCAGTAAATTAGTCCCACCAAAGCAATTGCATAGGCCAAAAACCAGCAAGCCTTAACCAGTTAATCTGACATTTTTGTTTGAAGCAAGCTCTATGTTTGCATATCTTGGATTGTTTTATTAACATATATTTATAAATAGAAGTGTTTTTTTTTTTTTTTTGGTGTCTGAAAATAATAGACATATAAACCTGAAAGAAGATAAAGATGAATTTTGTTTTTCCTCCTCTCCCCCCCCCCCAAAGGGCGGCTTGGCCCAACGGTAAGGCTTACCGTTAGCGTCCCTGGTGGCACGGGTTCAAGTCACGGAAACAACCTCTCCAGAAATAGGGGTAAGGCTGCGTACATCTTCCCCTCCCCAGACCCTGCGTTATCCAGAAATAGGGGTAAGGCTGCGTACATCTTCCCCTCCCCAGACCCTGCGTTAGCGGGAGCACACCCCCGCCCCCTACTTTTGGCTACTGAAATGACTATGGAAACTTAGTATCATATAACCTTAGTAACTTATAAACCATGTCTCCCTAGATCCTAAATCATTAGAGTGTCTACTATAGTTCCTAATTCTTATTTTCCTTGTTCTTCTGCGTTCTTGATTTGGTACCAAGCTGGTGAGCAGGGGATACCACAGTGTTGAAGAGGAAAGCACAAATGATTGATTTTTACAGGTACTGGTCACAATGCATGAGTTCCATATTTTCATTAACCAGAACATTCATACAGAGTAAGCCCAGAAGGCCTTGTGTGGATCTGCAGCCCTCTTCCCTAATTCATCTGCAAGCCAGAGAGTCACTCAACTCTTATCCTAGGATGGACAAGGCTGTACGTCTTTATTGTCTAAATCCAAACCAATTAAGTATTTTTAATTTTTTTTTTGTAAGATTAAGCAATTTTCATGGAAAAATGATGAACAATAAAGTTGCAGCCCTGCCTCAACATCCCATTCAATTCCTTATTTCAAGATCCTTATGAAACTGAAAGACAAGAAGATATTAATAGTAGTCCACATGAAACTATTTATTCACTCTTTACAGAAGAACTAAATAGAACTCCCCAAGAGGTAGTCTATAAGAAGAAGAAAAAAAAAGTACAAAATAGAATAACTGATCATACCACTTTCTCCTTTTCACTCATCACTGCATTCCAACGGCCACTTCCACTGAAATGAGACTTCCCACATGAATTACTGTCTCAAACCAAACCGGAAGCCCCTGAATTGTAAGATCCTTAAACTCTTCACTTTCTGGGTTATAAGAAACTAGACCTTTGCTTTTATACTCCAGCAAAATCTCCCCATTCTTCAGAAGACATAGAACTCGAAAGAGCCGTCCTTTCGATACATTCTTCCAAATCCTGTATGGTTGATCAACATCTAAAATCAGTCCACTTGACACATAAGTTCCAATGGTGAATTCTTTGCTCCAAGACTCCTTCACACTGTATTCTTTCATAACCCATATCTCAATTTGTGCATTCATACAATAAACAGCTGCAGAAAGACAACCTCGTATAACAACCAGATGATAGTTAAGAAAATGTAGGATGCCACAATCAGGGCGCGGAACCTCTTGGAATTTTTCCTCTGCCAAGTCGAATGAAACAATAATTCTGGTGCGGTTTCTTCGACCCTTAGGGGCAAGAGTCACCCAATGAAGAGCTCCATTAACCAAGGAACCTGTTGATCGCCCCTTAACCCTGTAAGGTGTGTAGCCTATATTTCTCCATGTATCTGTTCCAAGAGTAAATATTTCCACCTCTGACATTAAATACTCTACTCTGTTAAATAACCCACTACCTCTGTGTTTATAATGAACAATCCTTAGTACCTTGTATTCCTTAGTGGTGGGATGGAAGCCGAATCCGAAAACCACCTCCTGATTCCTGTAGCGTGTGGCTTTGGGAAGCTCTATGTGGGTTCCTGTAAAAGGGTTGGAGATGAACACTGGATTGCAGTAAAGTGAATCAGATAAACATAACAAGCCATTACAAGAACCCACAATATCGAATTCAGGCATCGCAGATTTGAATGGGGTATCTATCTCTGTCACTGTTTTGCTATAACCCTGATGAGGATCGTGATCTACAAAATAGAGTTGGTTTCGGATGGGATAGTTGCGTTGAAGAATGAGACATGGGTTGTTCTTGTTAGCAAGGGCAAGATGCATGTCGGGCAGACGAGGGTCTCGGGATATACTGTGCCAGGCTTGGCATACGAACTTGAATTGCGTGAGAGACCTGGTGGGTAGTCTTGAGAGGACATCGCAGGCGATGTCGCGTGGGAGATTCTCCATCCCATTCCCAGCTTGATGATTTTCTTGTGGACATATTTTGCTTCTCTTCAATTCCTTTTGGTCAGGGTATTCCATGGCTCGGACTCTGTTAAAAGAACAGAAACAGGCGAGAAGGATTATCGATGAAGAAAGAATTAGTGTGTAAGCAAGTTGGGGCTGCTTTTCTGGATTTCGATTCGGCAATGGTGCCCACAGGTCAGGGGTGGCTTTTTAACTGTTGGATTCGTAAAGAATAAGCAAGCTGTAAGGTATGAAGCAAATGTTCTGTGATAAAAATGCCTCTGTATTGTATATGGTGAATTAAAAACAGAAATGTGTGGTTTTTGGGGGCAAAAGGGTCCAAAAAAGTGTTTAGTTGAAGAAGTAAGTGTCAATAAAAGACATCAAATTCCAAAACACATCATGTGTCAATCAGTGCACTATAATAGAGGTCTGTCTTAAAACAGACAATCATTCATTTCTTGTTTTTTTTTTGGTAATAAAAAATGGCTCTTTCCTTCCGGTTAGGGTTTGGTCTTACGGAGCTTTTAATAGCACCTCAAAAGTGATCTCCACATTCACACCCCTTTCTTAAAATTTTCAAAATTTCAATCAATATTAATATTTAAAATTACCTTTCTAACCCTACTCTCCACACCCACCCCCTCCTGCGACCCCAGTGATGGCGGTAGCGATGACAACAGCGGTGGCAGCAATGGCGACAACCACCTCCTTCTCCTCCTCTTTTCTCTTCTTATTCCTTTTCCTCTTTCGTTTTTTCATTTTTCTTTCTTAGGAATGTGTTAAGGGCTCTTTGTTTGGACCAATAGGATAGAAACCTACCTTATTGGTCTGAACAGAGGTCTCTTTGTTTGGACTTGCAAGAACAGGCACCAAAAAAAGAAAAATAACAAAAAGGAGAGAGAGAAAGAGGGGAGGGAGAGGGAGAGGGAGGGAGAGATAATGGAGGGTGTAGAGAGTACTTTAAAAGGTGTTATTAGAAGCTCCCTTGCTCTTATTTACACAAGAAGAAGACAAAGGAGAAAAGAATGTTATGTGCCGGATTTAGCGTCAAGGATGGTTTCTAGGACACCAGGGGACGTCATATGGAATAAAATGGGTGGGTGATACATATTTTGATTATGGTATATGCATTTTAATCCATATGGCGTCCTGGTTTCTTGGACACCATCCTAGACCACTAAAAATTAGGTGAGGACGAATCTTGTGAGAACTGTGAAAACAGCTTCAGGGTATGGACACATCAGTGTCGAAAAGTGATAAGTGCCCTCCAAAAAGTGCAAATCACTTTTTGGTACTGATGTGTCAGCTCCTCTGGTGCCGTTTTCACGGTTCTCACGAGTTTCGTTCTCACATGATCCAAGCCCATTGGGTCTGATTGTCCCATATAATCATGTACCATTAACTTGACATGACATGAATCTGACCCACCAACATGAATCACCACAACCCATGAACTTGACACAAAATTAGTGGGTTAGGGTTGACTGTAAATGTGTTTCTGTCAAAATGGCCCAACCCTAACCCTAACACAAAATTAGTGGGTTGGGTTTGGATTGACACATATAGTCGTATACCCTCACCTTGACAGTTCATGAATCCGACCTGCCAACACAAATTGCTACCCTTATTTTGAACCTAACACCTTGTGACAACAAATGCCTATGGAAATTTGAAATGAAATGATTTCATTATAGGTGGCTGCCAAACACAGTCCAAAACACCCTCCTAATGTATATTTAGCCAATGTTCAATTTTTGAGTGAATGCTAAAACACAAGGAATAAATGCAAAAATAACAGAACATAGTACACATGCAAAGATCCCTATTTATCCATAAAACTAGACAAGTGCTATAGTCCACTCATAACGAGTTTTGGTAATGTGAACTTGTTTGATGTAAGATTAGATTAGATACCTCTCACAATGCCTTTAGTTTGTTGCAAACATCTTATCATACTGCTTTTGCTTGACTTGTTGAGGGAAAAGAGCAAAAAAAGAAAGAACAAAAATTTTTGGTAGTGTTTGGTCAATGAATTCCAATTTGTGAAATACTAACATCAATGTTTAGATACTCATATAGACTCCGGGAGGGAATCGGGAATCGGCCAGGTACACTCATTTACATGGAATCATTGCTACTGCCTTCCTCCTCTGCTTACTCTCATTGTTATTATTCTGAATCACTTTTATCTTTCTACCGATGACAAAATGTTGCCACTGGTAATAGTGCTTGCAGTGCCAAAATATCAACAATATAAGTGGAATGACCATTATGCCAACGCTAAAACGACCTCTCATAGCAAATTAGCTGCTTGACTTAAGCATAAGGTGATTCAAATCAAGCTGTGAGGCCATATCTTTTGATGCCCATTACTGGTGTTTATGAGTGCAATCAATCTTTTGATGCTGTTTCGGTCGTTGCACAGTATCTTATTTGTGTAGTATGCGGCAGCGCTAGCTTTACCTCAATGTGATAATATAGTAGTTACATGTTGAATGGAAACCCAGATTTGGAGTTTATATGCAAGCGAAATAGAGGAAAGAAAATAGCGAAAAACAGGAAACTATAAAAGCACACAGACGAGTTACATGGTTTGGTTTAAAGCCTATGTCTAAGGGGGGAAAATGGTGAGAAGAAATTTCACTATGAATGAAAAAGTTATAGTGCAGCTACATGATTCCCAAGAAACCCTAATATAAACCCACAAAAAATCCTATTCAACATGCATTTCAGATCGGACCCCAGTTTGGGTCAATTTATCAGGTCATGTGCGTCATTTTCTGGATACATTAGATTGAATTCAAGACACATTCACAACAAATCTCTACCTTGGCTTGAATTCTACCAAGCTCCATAGTATAAAACTTTCTCTCATTTTTTCTCAAAACCTTGAAGTCTTGCTCTCCAATACTACAAACGTCAATCAAGTCTGAGTAATACTTGAACTTGAGTATGAAAATTGACTTGGTCATCATGCTTGCTAAATTATCGACCGTGTCAATCTTCTTCACTTCTATCTGGCCTTACAAGATGATCTCCCGAATGAAGTGATACCTAACATCAATGTCTTTGGTTTTCTCACGATACATCTGAGTTTTAGTCAAATATGTGGCACTTTGACCATCACAATGTACAATAGTCAAACTCTGATACAAGCCTAGTTTACTAAACAAATCTCTCAACCAAACTGCCTCTTTCATTGCCTCAATCACTACCAAATACTCTACCCTACCAGTGGAAAAAACATCTATAACTTATAATATTGCATTGCAACTAGCTATACAACCTAAGAGAGTGAAGACATAATCTATCAAGAACCTCTTATTATAATAACCTACACAATTAGAATTTACAAATCCAATAACGCAACCATCAACTCCATTGGTTTCATCAAATATCAATCTAGCGTTTATAGTACCTTTCAAATACCAAAATATGAACGAATGAAAGGCACCTGTTAGTGTGCCTTCCATGGATGTTCCATATATCTATTTATAACAATAGCAACATTTGAAATGTATGAATGAATGAAAACCATGGCATACATGAGGCTCCCAATTGCACTAACATATGGAACACAAAACATGTACTTCTCCTCAGCTTGTGGTACCAAATCTATTGAAAATATAAAGTAATTAGCTAGTGGGGTACTCATAGGGTTAGAATCTTGCATTCTAAAGCATTCAACTATCTTTGTAAAATAATTTTTCCGTAACAAATACAGCCTTCCTAATTCTTATATTTTTTAACATGAAATTCAAGACGAGCTTTTCGAAATTTAAACCTCATTCTTGCATATCTAAAGACATAAAATGTTTCTCTCTTTATGATATACCTATCCTAAGGCCATAAATGCTCCTCCCAACTATAAAAAATAACTTTTCTCTTCTAAACCTAAGCTTTCAAGGGATTTAGAAAAAGTTTTCTCAAGGGGATTAGCAAAAGGGAAAGAAAAGGGTTTTTGGGCAAGAAGAAGAGCTCTACCAGCTTCACTCTTTTTACACTTTCATTCAAGTTTCCAAGTTTTTAAAGGAGAAGAAGAGAGTTGTTATCTCTCTTTTGTGGGTACAAAGGAGGGTTCCTTTGCAAAAGAAGATAGGAGGAAGATCGAGGATGGTGCTCTTACATCTCCAAGCATATAAACTTTCAACCTAAAAGGTTGAGATAAATTTTTTGCTTATATTTTGAAGTTTTTTTACATTGTAGATAGTTTGTAGTTAGTTTTTGCTTATTGTATATCCATACCACTACTTTACATGTGAATCCTCGGAAAACCATTCCAATAGATAAAACCCTTATAAGCCTCACTTATATTTGCATATTCTAGAGGCCATACTTAGTTGTGTGATTTACTTGCATACTTGTCTTCATTAGAGACACTTACACTCTCCCTCGGTATTGAGTAGAGACCATGCACTGGGTATATTTGGCTAGTTGAGAGTCATTCTCTACATTGGGACATTGGTTCCCTTACTTTGAGATATTGCCCTTCTTGTGCTTCACATATATTTGCCTATATAGAGGCTTTTGTTGTTGTGTGATTCTATATGCATACTTGTCTTCTTTAGAGGCATTCACACACTTCCTTTGCTTTAGTATAGACCATACATTTTGGCATATTTGAATAATGAGAGTCACTCTATACATTGGGACTTTGTTTCCCTTACTTATATAAGGACATTGATTCCCTTGGTTGACCATATTGGCATAGTAGGTTATTGAGAACCACACTATATATTAGGACTTTGATTCTCATACTTGGAGTTAAACTACCACATTTGGTTATTGAGAACCACCTTGGTATTTATACCATATTCCCTTGAGTCAATGGTTAGAGACACTGTGTGATGAATTATAAGTCCTTGGCTTGGAGATAACAAAGACCGTGCTTACTTGAGACACCAAGCACGTAGTTTAAGGTTTG
>JAOXJP010069912.1:0-15343 GCA_025762735.1 Platanus orientalis
TAACTATATTGCCGCGGGAGTATAGTTTGCATCTTCTCCCATACTTCATCCTCCTTGCATGGTTCAATATTCTATAAAAAAATCTGTCATAACTAAGTCTTATAAAACCCATACTCCTAATATGATAAGTCTCAACAGTTGGTTCATATGAAAAGCCAAAAATAAAGTTGTCTTTGATAATATGCTTTTAATTTTAACAAGCTGGTTGTGATATCATATATGTTGTAAATCACATGCACCCATGTACATAGTTTAAACCAGACGGGACCGGGCAGTTGAACCTAATTTGTATGGAATTGACACCATAAATGGTACTATAGAAGCTGAAAACCATAATCTACCAAAAACCGCATTTAACCGGTAAAGCTTGCCATTTTTTTACGAACCCATATCTAATAAAACCAACCAATTTTTATTTTTATTTTTAGCATATTAAAAAATATTAAGAACATGTTTTTCCAAATTCCAATCGCACTTTCCATAATTTTTGGCATTTTATTGCCTTTTCTGGCATGTCTAAAAAATTAGAAATCTGGTCATAAGCCTTCTAATGCATTATGAATTGTTTTATTTTTTATGTTTTATTACATTTTACTTATGTTTGAAGAAAACCACGATTAAATCATGTAAACCGACGATCAAACCTAGTTGGACTTGAACTATCCACCTTACTAGTTCAATGGCCAGTTCGGTTCTTAAAACTATGACCATGTCTTTTATCATTACTTCCACCCAAGTCAATATTGACTTCCTCTTGTCTATTAAATACTTTTAGCATGCACCATTTCATTCATTTTCATTGGTGTAATCATTGTTTTTTTTTTTTGTTTTTTTTGTTTTTTTTTGTGGTATGGAGTCAAAGCTTAATCTCATATATTGAAATGGATTACATTATGCTCTTCAAATGTAATAATAGATTTCAATACATCATCAAGTAATTCAGAATTCCATGGTCACTTGTTCCTTAGCTACAACTAAAGCCATATGATGTGCCACATTGTTACAATTTTGTGGAACAAAAGGAATTGTAATAGTTGAATTTAATAGACACTAGCAATCCTGGATGATTTTTGCTATCCTTCGTAGGGGTTTTACAATCTTGTCAAGAAGTAGCTTGGTGATTGATTGGTAATCTTCCTTAATAATGATTTCTTAAGCTTCAAGGTTGGCAGTAAGTTGTAATCCAAGAAGAAATCCTCATGTTTATGTTTCACCCGTTGTACATCCATGAATCATTTTGGAAGAACCTTCAATAAAGATGCATGATTGATCTCTAGCAATGGTTGCTATAGCTCCAATTGATCTAGTGGCTTTGTCCACATTGATTTTGATATAGCCTTATGGTGGAGGCCATGTAGATAACAAGGTGGCATTGTTGAGATTCTTCATCACTTTCAGTCGAATTATTGAGTGCATGCTAGTATTCATCGAACATCCTGGTTCCTCGCTTTCTAGATGGACCAAATAATGACAACACCCATGTTAAAAGCATTTGTGTTTGTATATAAAAGACACCATTCCACAATCCAGTCATTGAATGATTTTCTATTTTCTCAGGTCCTTAGACTTAAGGTGGAACCAAACCAACTTAATTGCGAAATTCACAATTGAAAAGGAGATGGTCGATGGTTTCATTTTCTTTTCACAAAGAAGACAAGATCAATCTATCATACTAATAAACTTGCAGAGATTCTCTTTCACAACGACAACATTATGTAAGTATTTCCAAATGAACATTACAACACATGGAGAGTTACTTTTGAATTTCCACAATGTCTTGAATATCTTACCAAAGATATATTCCATTTTGGTGGAGGATGAAGCTTTTTCCTTGTTGAATTGGGTATATACAGATTTAATGGTAAAGTTTTCTAAAGGGGTGAGGGTTCAAATGAGATTATCGTCCTCGTACCTATCCACTTTGCTAAGGTGAATTTTCTGAATAGCTTTTGACAAATGTGAGGGAAAGATGTCTGCCCATATATCCGTCTTCCAGCTACGAGGGGTGTGATCAATAAGCTCAACAATTTTCTTCTTGGAGGATCTAGTGATGTTTTCAAGGACTCTATGAGATGGAATACCTAAGATCCTGAGATCTTCCTAAATATTAATGATGTGACCATTGGCAACTGACTAATAAGTCCCTTCTTTGAGTAATTCCCTATTGTTGAGGATGACTCTCCATGTGGATGAGGTTCATTTGGTTTGTTTAGTCTCCCAAAAGCTTGAATTCCTTAAGTATCTTGCCCTTAGAAGTTTGACCTAATTATCATCAGGATTTTGATAAATCTTCATCACAATTTAGCCATTAATGCATTAATATTGACTACCTCCATCTCTCTAATCCTAAGGCCTCCGTTTTCTTTTTTCTCTTGAAAGATATTCCAAGCTTTTATATACAATGTCCTTTTACCTTATTGTTTCCCCCACCAGAAGTCTCTTTGGGGACTGTTGATGTGTTTGTAAATAGATTTTGGAATGAGATAAGTGATCATGTAGTAGCATGGAATGGAGGCCAAAAATAATTTGATCATGGTAGTTTTGCCAGCATGGGACAATAATTTGGCTTTCCAACCTTTAAGCTTAGTCTGGTATTTTTTAGGAGGAATTCATATGTATCTTTTATAGCATCCTTCTACAAAAGAAATTTTTCAAGATATTTGTCTTCTCTTTTCCATCAGTTGAACTCTAAGAAAATTGAGAAGCTTTATTTTTCTCTCTTCTTTGACATTCCTACTAAAAGAACAACATAGATTTTGCAAAATTCACCTTTTGACCCAACCATTTTTTATAGGTCTCCAAAATGAATTTGAGTTCTTCATCATCTTGCATATTATTCCTTCCAAATGAAAGAAGATTATCAACAAACATTAATTGAGAGAACTTTGGCGCATACCTATTAATTATGATGCCTTTATATATTCCCTAACCAAGCATCTTGTTTATCAAACAAGATAATACTTCAACACATAAAATGATATGTATGGTAAAAGAGGGCAACCTTGTTTGATGCCATAGGATGGTAAAATGCTTCATTTTGGGCTCCCATTGATAAGAATGGAGAATGTTGTTCTTGTCACTCCATTCATGATTATATCATGAGTTTTGTTTTGAAAGCCAAATCCCTTGGGAACTGCACTAATGAAATCCCATTTTAGTCTGTCATATGCCTTTGATATATCCTACTTCAGAGCAAATCCCCCATTTTTCCCTCTCATGGATTTCATAAAATAGAAAATTTCTTGGGCAATGATGATATTATCTATGATTTGTGGTCTTGGGATAAAAGTACCTTGTGTAGGTGAAATTAATTTGTCTATAAGAGGTATGATGTGTTTGGCTGTGATCTTGACAATAAGCTTGTACGTGATGTTGCATAAAGAAATTGGTTTATAATCTGTAGGAGTCTCAACCACATTTTTCTTGGGGATTAAAGCAATATAAATTTTATTGATCTTCTCTAGAATATAACAATCTCTGAAATCTTATAAGAACAAGCATGACCAAAATCGTTGCCACTGATATCCCAAAGTTTTTGGTAAAATATAACAAGGATTCCATCAGGCCCAGGAGCTTTAAGAGGGCCCATAGAGTTTAAAGTCTCCCTGATTTCCTCCGTGCTTGGGATAGCAGCCAGATGCTCATTCTTCTCTCTTGTATCGGTTTATCAAGGAGTATGAAATCATGTTTAATGGGGCTATGATGATTGAAAGAAAATATTGAATTAAAATAGTGGATGAAGGCCTTAACAATCTCTCTTTCATCATTGAAGAACTCACCAGATGACACTCTTATGGTGCTAATTTCATTCTTCCTTCTCCTATTGAGTGTTGAGATATGGAAAAAAATTATATTTTTATTAGGGATGGCAATTTGTGTTCGTGGGTTGGGTTCGTGTTGTGTCGAGGTAAGGGTATATAACTATATGGCTTAACCCTAACCGGAACCATTTATTAATCATGTCAAAAGCGGGTGACCCGCTTTGACCCAAAACACCTTTACACTCAACCATAACCCGCTTATTTTGTATCAAGTTCGTGGTTTATGTGGTAATTTGTGTTGGCGGGTCAAATTTGTATCGTGTCAAGTTAAGGGTAGACAACTATAAGGCTCAACTCAAACCCAATCCATTTATTAATTGTGTTAAAGCAGGTTGACCCACTTTGACCCGAAACACGTTTACAGTCAACCCTAACTCGCCTATTTCATGTTGGGTTCACGGGTCGTGTCAAACATTACCATCCCTAATTTTTATCCCCTTCATTGATTCATGAGAGCCTGGGCCTTATATCCTATAGATTTCCTCTCTTTTGAGAAGTTCATTGAACCTATCAACCAATTGCTTTTCTTTTTTCAAGATTTCCATCATTTGGTGCACCATTCTGAACATCTAGAAGTTCTTTCTTGAGGTTTTGAATTTCTGATTGAATGTTTCTGAAGGTCTATTTGCTCAATTGTTTGATATCACCTTTGAAGTACCTGATTTTTCCAATTATTAGCTGGTTTCGCCTTTTGTTCCAAACATGATCAACAACATTCTTGAAAGATTCATTTTTGAACCACATGACTTCGATTCTGGATGGCTATCTACTTTTTCTCATGGCCTTAACTAGATTAACGAGGATAGGAGCATGATCATTGTTGATAATTAGGAGATGTAGAATATATGCATCAAAATATTCTAATCACTAGGTACAATCAGATAAGGCCCTATCAAGCCTTTCTTTGATGTCGAATTTTGCCTTTCTTCTAATCCTAACATTTATAATATTGAAAATTATCCATCTCAACATTTTTATCTTATCCACACTCATTTTATATATGTCTTATTTACTAGGCGCATATAGTTCAACTTTATAAAACATGAATGGTTTTATAGTCATTTTATAAGACGATCTTTTTTTATTTTCATAGTATTTGATATTCATATGACAATAAACAACAATTCATCCATCCATCCTATTTGAATTATATGAGCAACATCTTTTTTAATATCTCCCTCTTTATAGACAATGAATCAAAATAACAAAAACAATTACTTTGGGGTATATATCTTTTCTTTTTTTAATCAATTCTTAATGACCTCTTATTTATATTGCTATTTATTCTAAAATACAATTTAATATATTTTATTTTAGTCCATCTTTCTTTAAAATGTTTTGATTTTGGAACATTCCTTCATAGTATAACCTCTGTAATTCTAATGTGGCATTTATTTTATCCATAATCTCATCAATCAAAACAACATCATCAACAAATATACTACCATACTTCCTCATGCACATGCCTAGCCTATTCATATTGGTAAATTATACACAAGAGATAAGAAGAAGAGAGAAAAAAAAAAAAAAAACCAATGAATGTTGATAACATTGATGTTTGAGTTTATGCATATTTTTTTCCTTTTTTTTTTTTGATATGAAAGAACATAGATATATTAAGAAGATGAGGGTTGCTCAAAGGCAACACCATCAAAGTACAAAGTGTTCCCAAGCCATGACAACTGGGAGATAGGCCAAGCCTTGAGCACATTGGCAGTGGCTCCATGTTTAACTAACTGATCGGCAACCGAGTTCACACAACGCTTAACATGGGAAACACTAAATGTAGTAAAAGAGCTAATAAAAGCAAAACAATCATGAATAAGACAACCAATACCCAATGGAGTCTCACTCTTGGGATTTGAAATGAGGAAAATTACCTTTAGGCAGTCACCCTTCAAAATCACACACTTACGCCCCAATGAATGGGTTGTAGAAAGGGCCATAAGAGCCGCCCTACATTCCGCCACAAGAGCCGAATCCACTAAGCATTGGTCTAACACGACATGAACGAAAACACCCTTCAAATCTTTAATCACCACTCTGACTCCACCCAAAAGGGTAGCCAACCAAAAAGCACCATTAAAGTTGATCTTCGTACACTCCTTCGCCAAGGGGTTTCAAGATAAACTAGCACTTTGCACATCCAGCATAAAAAAAGGGTCAACACTAGATTGAGTTTCCTTTAGCATCTTGAAAGCAGAAGATACAGAGTTAAATGTATTAAAAGAAAATTTATCAAACACAGCTTTGTTTTGGGCCTTCCAAATATTCCATGAGAAGATAGCAATAATACTTAACAAGTTATTACGATCAAACTTAGAAAGGCCATTCCTACCATGCCATTATTTAAGTCATTTGGAAAAGGGGTTGGTGTTAACATTCAAAGTTCTAAGGGAAAGGGGGGAAGAAAACCAAACTGGAGCCACAACTTTACACTTTACAAGGCAATGCATGGTAGACTCTTTTGCCTCTTTACACAAAGGATAGAGATCCGAGACAAAAATATTCCTAGAGGTTAAGTTATCTTTAACTAGAAGAGCTTCTTTACAAGCATGCCAAATAAAATGTTTGACTTTTGGGAGGGGCATTTATAGACCATAAAGAGTTCCATGGGAATGATACAATGAGAGACTCAGGGGGTATTAGAAGATGCGAGAGAAAAGTCTTAGGTATCACTAGTGGACAATAAATAGGTTGACTTGACCGAGAAGTTTCCCTTTTTTTAATCACGGTACCAAATCATTTTAACACTCAAGTTAGAAGAAGGGAGGGGAATTTTGCGAATATACGCTGCCACCTCAAAGGAGATAAGGTGAGAGATACATCCTAGGATCCACTTTTTAGAAGCCGGATTAATTAATTAAGAAACTTTATGCACCAAAGGGGGTTCTTGAGAGATGGTATCGGTAAAAAATCTACTCACATTGACTCAAGGATCCTTCCATACATCAATGTTCGACCCATTTCCCATTCTCCAACATAGACCCTTAAGCAGGAGATCTCTACCTTTTATAATACTTTTCCAAGCCCATGAGAAATTATTTTTGCACTTGATGGACAAAAGGCCCCCTTAGGAAAGTAAATTGATTTAAGGAGCCTAACTCAAAGACTCTTGGGATTATGGTAGATTCTCCAAGCTTGCTTGGCCAGAAGAGTGAGGTTAAAATTATGAAGGTCCTAAAAACTTATACCCTCATCGTTCTTGTTTTTCTGCATTTTGTCCCAAGCCACTCAATTGATTTTTTTGTTATTGTTACCATTATCCCACGAAAATTTACGTTGGCTTGATTTAATAGCATTACACATGGTCTTGGGGATAAGGAAACATGACATAGCATAGGATGGAATGGCTGCAACCACTGATTTGATAAGAACTTCCTTGCTAGCGTGGAACAATAATTTCCCCTTCCAACCTTGAATTTTGTGTCTAGTTCTCTCTTTGATGTGGGAGAAAAGGGAGATCTTATCTCTCCCTATTAATGAGGGCATACCTAAATAAGACCCACTAGAAAGGGATTGTTTGATCTCAAGAATGTTTGAGATCACCCTCTTAAATTGTTTGGGAGTATTTTGACTAAAGATGATCTTAGATTTCTTGTGGTTTATAGTTTGTCCCGGAGCCACACTAAATCTAAGGAAATAGTCTCTAATTTACTCTACTTCCCTTGGAATCACTTTCAAGAAAATATAATAATCATCTGCAAAGAGAAGATGAGAGAGATAGAGAGACTAGATTTGTTAACCTTAATCCCTGAGATTTTCTTGTTACTTTCCAGGTCTACAATGATAGCTGACAAACATTCAGCACACAGAAGAAAAAAGAAATGAGATAAGGGGTCCTCCTGTCTAAGACCCCTAGAAGGAGCGAACTTCGACCTAATGGACCCATTAATGAGCACTTTATAAGAAACTGAGGATATGCACTCTTTTATCCAATCTCTCCATCTTTGATTAAAACCCACTATTTCCATCATAGACAAAATCATATCCCATTCCACATGGTTATAGGTCTTACTCATATTGATTTTGATGGCCATATGATAGAAGTTAAATTTATCCTATTTTAAGAAGGGAAAAATTTTATGGACAATTATAATATTATCTGAGATTTGTCGCCCTTTGACAAAAACATTTTGATTGAGAGATATAATTTCGGGAAAAACTTCCTTCGTCCTAGTGGCCATAGATTTAGTAATGATCTTATAGAAAGCATTATATAGACTAATGGGCCTGAAATCAATCATGCCTTCCAAACACTTAATCTTAGGAATGAAGGTTATAAAAGTTTGGTTAATTGAAAAAATAAGAGCTTTATGATTAAAGAAATTAATGACCGCTCATATTACATCCTCACTCAATAAGGTACAACAACAATAATAATAATACATTATCCCACAACACCAATTGGTTGAGGTATCACCGGTGAACATGTACCCATTATAAAAGTGTCAAGACAACGTAGTGCTTTGGCCAATGCACATTACATAAGTATTCATTAGTGACCATACAACATTCATACCTTTCTTTACCTTTTTTTTTTTTTTTTTTGTGTGTGTGAATACCTAACAAGAATACTTTGGTAAATACAAATGAGAGAAAAGCTTCAAGGTGGTGCTAATAAGTATCAAAATGCCCATTGATAGGGTGTATGCATATGTAAGTAGTTATGGACCCTGATGAGGATGAAGTTTCTACTAAATTACTAGTTTATGGTCTCTATACCTCAGCCTGGCTCTTGAGGAAGATGCAAGTCTTCATCGTCATCGTCTTCTTCTCTTAATTATTTTTGAATAATATTTAGTTCTTAAAAAAGAAAGAAATGTAATCTTATATCACAAATGTCTTAACCCCAACCATCCTAATAATTGACTGGGCTTAGACTTCTGTATATTCTACCCATAGTTCTGGGAATAAGACAGGCCATCAAACCAGCAAGGTGGACAGTTCAAGTCCAACCGGATTCAATCATCACTTTACGTGATCAATTGTGATTCGCTTCAAACATAAATAAAATCTAATAAAATACCAAAAAAATAAAACAATTCATAATGCAATTAGAGGGCTTATGCCCAGGGTTTTGATTTTTTGAGATACCAAAAATGTAACAAAATACTAAGAAGTGAAAACAATTCATGGAAAATAGGATTGGAATTCGGAAAGACACATTTCTATTTTTTTTTTAATTTCTTAAAAATTTAAAAATCAATTGGTTTTATTAGAATTGGATTTATAAAAAACCGATCGATTTCATCGGTTATACGCAGTTTTTGAGAAATTAAGGTTTTAAGCTTCAATAAAACCGTTTTCAAAACGGCTCGGATTATCCGGTTCTCAAAACTATGATTCTACCAGTCCTGATTTGAAAAATTCCAAACCAATGCTTTGGGCATAAGGCCTACGTCTCAAGTGCTGGCCCTGGTTCTTCTAAGTTCTATCCCAAGACATCCCTTTCATGATATTCTAATGTCCACAGTTTCCAAAATCTCCTATTGGATTAATGTAGAGGTGTTATAAACCACCGGTATTCGTACGCAAAGCCCATCAAATCAGTGGACCACATCTTGGACGGGCTACCAACACACAGTACCATATATCCGTAATTTAAGCCGGCCAGGACTCAAGTTGGAAGGCCAGATGTATTATTTTGGCACCTGTAAGACATACATTACTTCGATCCATCTATCTTTATGGCTTCCCATCACAGTAAGTAGATATGATAATCATTAATTCATTATAAATAAATAATTTATAATGATCTTCACACGTCACTGATCTTATCCTCTCGTCTCCCAACGCATGAACCTCGGATGATGGGTTGCTACACCCAAAACACCATGTTACTCCGTGTCCCCACATAAAAAAACTGACACGTAATTTTTAAAATTTGGTGCGTTTTTTAATTAATAAGCAAATGTTCATTTGAATCCTTTTTTTATGGGTTTAACCATAGAATGGCAAATTGGTAATTAAAGTTAGCTCGTCAGATTCATTTCGTGTGGAGATAAAGATATACGACAATGTGGGTCAACCCAAAACAGTGTTGATCCGCTTTAGTTTTAAGTAGGATATGTGGTAATTTGTGTTGGGGGATCAATTCATGTCATATCAAGTTAAGGGTATACAACTTTTAAAAGAAAATATTAGGTACGGAAATCTGTTTTTCCTTATATATTAAAATGGCATCAGGGTTGGACACATTGGCATTGAAAAGTGATAAACAAATGTGAAAGTCGCTTTTCAGTATTGATATGTCAGCTCCCTGATGTCATCCTAATACATCAGGAAAAGCAGATTTCCGTACCTAATCCCAAACCCGACTATTATGAATTAATCCAAACCCAACTCATTTATTAATTGTATCAAAGTGGTATGACCATTTTGACCTGACCCAAAACACATTTCCAATCAACCCTAACTCGCTTATTTCATATTGGGGTTTCTATCCGGTTCATGGATAATGTCAAACATTGCCACCCTTATTTTACCTTATAAATCCCATTTTTTTGGGTACCTATATTTTTCATTTGCAAACTGTAAAAATAGTTTTAACCTGCACACCCCACATTTTGTGATTGAAAACACAAGGGGATGCACAAATTGGGTGGAACAGATTCTTTCCCGAAACCACCGCCCTTTTTCAATATGTTTTTTATATAAACATAAAATAAAATAAAAATGATGATAATGGCCTATATATGTTGCACTAGAAGGTAACCCCACCGTCATTATGAGATAAGATCAGAAAAAAGTGAGACAGGAAGGATGAGGGCGACGACCGGAAAAGGTACCAAAACCCAGGTGAAATCGGGGCAGTCTGATCGGAAGGATCGGAGATCGGCGACGGGAATGAATGGAACGCCGAAGAAAGGAGGTCATGGTGGCAAGTTCACATGGTCCGGCGACGGATTCTCGTCGGCTGAAATTGGGTTCCAGAAAGAAGCTGTGGATGCCAAGGATCCCAATTTTGAAGACACTGAAGAAAATAAAGAAGATAACGCCGTGTGATTTGATGTTAAGAGGCTTACCAATTTGTGATGAAGATGTACATATAGTTACTAAGGAAGATGTCTATTTTGTTTTTCTCTTTATAATGTTTTGAGTTGTGGCTTTTGTTTCCTGCCTTCTCTATGTAGTAGAAACTGAATTTAATATCTATAAGATGATCGGTTCTAACTAGACGAGAATAGAGGGTTTGGGGGTTGAGGCTTCATCCTTTCATAGAAAATTATGAAAAGGCCAGGGATCCAATCCTCTTGTGTGTGGTGTTCTATATTGGCACAATCAAGTGGACTAATTGAAATCAAGGAGGGAATGGACTGTGTGTGTCATGCTGAAAGTCCTTGATTTCATTGGTACAAGCTAATACAATGTGGTGCATGCCTCCCAAAAATCTAAGGTGGTTGATCAGCTGTGGCTTTGTATAACATGAAAAAAAATAAAAAATAAACAGACATAAAACCATGTTAAAAGCAGGAAATCCATGCTTTTTGTTCATGCTAAATAAAGCTGTTAAAAAATTTGGACAGATCTTTGCTGGAAACATAAGGCTGTGTCTGTTTAGAGGCAAAGGTTCCAACTTTCCCGGGAAAGTGTACAGTTTTCCCCGTTTTTTCCAATAGATTGGATCGATATATTCATGATACACATTAATATTTCCCACCTTTAGCCCAAACCCCTCAAATATGGATGAACCTATCCTATCCTTATCCAAAATAGTAAGGATAGTGAAAGAAAGTAAAGTGAAAATTGATTTTTCCATAGACAATGCATTTGAATGATATGACTTCTCCATACATTACTTTTCCTGTCTTTTTCTATTCCGAGCAATTAACTCTATTCATGTTCCCTCTGCCATAGGATCCCCTCCTGTTTGCAAGAACATCCTGCCACCTGTGCATCAGGAAGTAGCAAGCAAGAGAGGATTTTGGCTCTGATACAACACAGATTGAGGATAAGGTATTCATTTTTGTTATTTATCAAAATACCTTTATCATTGACGTTGAATTTGTAGAGAAGATCCTCTACCATTTGACCCATCTACAGTCACTAATGAGCCTATTAGAGCCCACCCTGTGGATTTAGTGATTAAACTTCTGTCAAATTAAATCTACATGGCAAGCTATAATAGGCTCTTTCATGATTGTAGAGGAGTTCGAGCTGTAAGCCATTTGGGCTCCCTTCCCATGAACTGTTGCTACCTTAGGATGTCATAGTCTAGTAATGAATCATATCCGGTCTTTGGTCTGAATGGAGAGATGATGCCTAACAAGTAGGGATGCAAAAATCCGATTATTATCTGTCCGTTTAAAGCAAATATGAACCTACATATTCGATTAAATATCCTTTCTTTTAAGAATATCTGATTATAAATGAACCGAACTTAAGGAATGACTGGTTTAAATTAATAGTCATATTATAATAATGTAGTTTATTTTACTTTATACATACTATTATAGGTTATATTACATTATAGTAGAGTATATAAATACTTTTAACATTAACCCTAACCTAACAGATACAAATATATTAACCCTTAAGGAATTTGTTTAATCAGATATATCCGTATTGCATTCGATATTCAACTAACTTAATGGATATGAATATGAACATGTATATATCCAATTTGATTAAATATGTGTTTGTTTTAAAAAAAAATCCAATTATAAATGTATCAAATATAGATATGCTAGTATTTGGATCATATCTGGTTTATTTGTATCCCTAATAACAAGGGATGCTTTTGTAATTACAAATAGGTCAAAGGTGGGTATTGTAGTAAATACAAGATAGAATAATATTTTAGCTTTTACAACTCTCCATTTGGTTTTTTTTTTTGGTAATTCTCTCCATTTGGATGGGAGATGGACAGAATCATCTCCAACACCAATTTTGTCCCATTTCTATGTATATTTTATCATTCACCTATTCCTTCCAAAACGATGGAAATAATAGGGGAAGAGAAAGGAAGGAAACAAATAGTAACTTTTTTTTTTTTTTTTGTCTCATTTTCTAAGATGGTTTTACTTTTTCCTCATTTTCCTCAGGTTTACCATGTAACAAATAATATCTAAGGGATCCTTTGTAGATGTCTCTTTGGGTTTGTTTACTATAAACTTATTTTTATCTTTTTTTTTTCTTTTCACAATCCTTTACACCAACATATATAGTAAATCCAATGTAACAATGAGGACTTCATTTATTTTATTTGATAAAGTAATGATGTGCCAGAGATTGCAACAAAGCAGCTCATGCCATGACAACTATAACATCTAGGGGAGTTCATATTATCTCCGGTCTGAATGGACATGTACCACTTTAGTCTTTACTCATGATGTGACACAATGTTTGACAAAAAGAATTTAATAAATAAACAAGTACTTGTTCATAGAATATTTACTTTAATACCCTCCTTTCACCCATGTGTATTGACTGAAAAACCATTTATCAAGCCACATGTTGTGCCCTGATTGGTAATGGAGTGGTACCTATCCATTCAGATTGGATGATTAAAAATTCAGGGAACACATTTCTCTCAAGTGGAATGGTATATTTTTCCTTCAACGAATATCTTCTATTCTTGTAATGGATATTTGTAATTGTGAGAAAATTTAAGTTGAATGAAATTGAGCTAACACTCTTCATCAAGAAAGAAAAAAAAGTGGATCATAATACACATTTATGAAATCGTTGAACTTTAAACAAGGTCAACTGATGCATATGACAATGATGGTTACCCCAAGCTTCAACAAGGAACTGCATAACCTGAACAAGGAAGACCGGCTACTGCGTTGGCTTCTTGGAAAGCATAAGGATACAAAATATGAGCTCAAATTTGTGAGTGGGGATGATGGTAAAAGTGACTTGAACAAGTTACCCAGAAGCATATATCATGACAATGACGATGAGGAATATAAGGTGGAGGAAGAGGGTGCTAAATAAAACTAAAGTGCTTGTCTAACTTAGGTTGTATAGTTTTGAGATTAAGATCGCACACCGCCTAACTTGAGAGGGATTATGTGCTTATATATAAACACCCTTTAATTTGACTCGACACGTTTTAAAAACAGGGAGGGAAGTGGCCCCATGTTGGGACGTCCAAAACCGGACAATTTTAAGATAGGTCGAACTGGGTCATTACAATTGGTATCAAAGCTAAGTTAGATTTATGATGTGTACATGGGGACGTGTGGCCATAAGAAGGATGGATTGTAAAATATCATATCACTTAACTTGAGAGGGATCATGTGCTTATATGTAAGCACCCCTCAACTTGGCTTAATGCACTTTAAAACCGGGGAGGGAGAGTGTCCCCATGTTGGGATGCCCAAAACTGGACAATATCAAGCTAGGTTGGATCAGGTCATTACAAATTGTATTGTAATGAGTTATAGGATTATAAATGCAGAATGTAATGGGAGGTTAATAAAGGTCTATTAAATCATAGTGAGAGCCGTAACTTTTAAAATCATATTTCTTTTCGATTTAAATGAAATGTTTAAAATTATTTTATTTTGGCCCTCCTATCATTTCCATGGGCAATTGGTGATACAAGATAACTTGGTGGTAGTGTTAGGGGCTTTTATTTCTATTGGATCTATGAATCTAATAATTTCACAATCATAAAAGTCAAGTAATTTTAATTTAATAAAATTAAAACTGAGTGACCCAAAACATAGAAGTGTCGTTAGTGCGTTTCTTGAAGATAGTTGAGGCCTCCAATAAAACTATGCAAGGGAGCTTACCAAGCTTCCTCTAGGATAAAAGGGTTGTAAATGGAGCGGATTTGAAGCTGATGTACATACATCCGAAATCCGATTTGAGAAAATTTATGTACATCCGAAATCTTATCGGACATCCGATGGATGTTAACAAATAGGATTCGCATTTAAATTCGATTATATAATCAGATATCGGATGTGAATCCGGATATCAAATTATTCAAAAATTATCTTCTTACAGTTCAACTCAGTTTTGTTCCAAAAAAAGAAACAAAAATTTGCAAACCTAGGTTTAGCTGTTTAGGTTGGGTCGATGAAACAAAAAATAGATGATGAAAAAAAATAGAGAAAAAAAATATGTTGAAGAAAAAATACAGACCAAAAACACGACAAAACAAAGAGAGTTTGAGCCATTGAAGGCTTGAGGTGAGGACCTAATTAACCATGAAAATATGAAATGTTTCTAAAAAAAAAATGATAATACTTTGGATTAAGGGCCACAGTGTCACCATGGTGAAGAAGATGGCCAGCGGGCAGCGTGAGTGAGGCAACCTGGTGCAAGGTGGTGATTTCGAAGAGGAAAAGCAGGTGAGTCGACCGGTGGCGTGAGTGCAACAACTTGAGTGCTGTCTGGTGGCAATTTTGAAGACAACCAGGGCCTAGGCATGAGTCATAACCAACGGCTAGCTGTGCAACCTATGCGATTTCGAAGATGGCAGCGACTCCCCTTCAGCATTGTGCAATTCGAAAAGGAAGATGCAGAAATGAAATGAAATTAGGGATTTCTTATACTTAGGTTAG
>JAOXJP010069923.1:0-15342 GCA_025762735.1 Platanus orientalis
TTGAAATTTATCGTTTTTCATATAATTTTTTATCATAACAACACAATGTCGATATTAGGCAATAATACACTATGAAATGAGAATATTCGCTCAAACACACCGACTCGTATATCATGTTAATCAAAAAATGAATTTTTATAATGTACTTAATGTTTCGTATCGTTATAGGAATATGTCGTGTCGGTCCTGGTAGACATGGACATATGTTGAAAGATATTTAAGATATTTCAAGATATTTGATACCATGTTGATGAGTCTGATATTGTTCATCAGACTACATATCCTGACACCCTTGAACAAAATGGTGTGGCTGAAAGAAAAAATCGTCACTTGCTTGAAATCACTAGGGCACTCATATTTACCATGAATGTTCCAAAGACTTTCTGGTCTGAGGTATAGATTGCGGTTTTCTAAATAAATCGCGTACCCTCTTGAGTTCTTCAGTATAAAACTCCCCTTGAACTTCTTTCACCTTTTTCAGCTTTGTTTCCTCTTCCTCCTAAGACCTTTGAATGCATATACTTTGTTCATTTTCCCAAATTTGGTCGTAATAAATTAGAACCAAAAGCACTTAAGTGCATCTTCCTTGGATATGCTATAACTCAAAAGGGGTATAAATGCTATCATTCTGGTACTAGGAGGCGTCTTGTGTCCAAAGATGCCACTTTTTTTAGGACATCCCTTTCTTTTCGGCCTAAAAGATTTCTCTTCAAGGGGAAAATATCGGTGAACAAGAGATGTCTTTTAGGTCTCTTCAGCCTATTTATGTTCCTTCATATTTTTTTATTGTGGTGGTGGTCCTAATGATATTGGTGCCAAGGGGAGAAAAAGTTGAAGGTGTATTCGAGGAGAGAAGCAACAGAAAAATGATAAACTGCCATTTCAAGCTCTTGGTCAAGAGACCTATTTGGATCCTTCTCCTGAATCAGGTATTGCTCCTCCTTCAAGTGTTTCTCTTTCAACTCCTTTACTTGATGATTCTAATATTCCCGTTGCTATTCACAAGGGTGTGAAGTCCTATACCCAACACCTTATCTCTAATTTTGTTTAACTAAACCATTTATCTCCACCTTTCCATAGTTTTTCCTCTATTTTGTCTTCAGAATCTATACCTCACAGTGTGTCAGAGGCTCTTTCACAAACTCATTGGAAAGCTGCAAAGGAGGAGAAGATGAGAGCCCTTGAGAGGAATCATATTTGGGAAATGGTTGATCTTCCTCAAGAAAAAGAACCAGTTGATTGTAAATGGGAGTTCACTGTTAAATACAAAGCTGGTGGTACCATAGAAATGTATAAAGCCAGACTTGTTATAAAGGGTTACACCCAGATGTATGGTATTGACTATCAGGAGATGTTCATACCTGTGACCAAGATGAATTCTGTTAAAGTGCTTATTTCTCTTGTTACTAGCCTGTCACACAGAGACGGCCTCTATACCAGTTCGATGTAAAAAATGTTTTCTTAAATGGAAATTTAGAAAATGAAGTTTTTATGAAATCCCCTCCTAGTTTTCAGCTTTTTGAGGGGAAAGGAAAAGTTTGTCGACTGAAGAAGGCACTATATGGTTTAAAACAATCACCCAGGGCTTGGTTGATTAAATTCAGATTTGTTATCGTCAAGTATGGGTACACCCAGTATCAGAGTGATAACGCCTTGGTTGTTGAATAGGAACACAGGAAGCTTATAGCTTTGATTGTCTACATTGATGACATAGTTGTCACAGATAATGATGACTCTGAGGTGAAACTATTGAAGGCATAGTTAGCCAAAGAATTTGAAATTAAGGATTTGGACAGCTCAAGTATTTTTGGGGTATTGAAATTGCAAGATCAAAATGAGGGGTTTTCTTATCCCAAGGGAAGTATGTGTTGGATCTCTTGAAGGAGACTGAAATGCTTGGTTGCAAACCAGCAGTTGTTCCCATTGATCCTAATCATAGGCTTAAAGAGGATTAAGATAATCATCTAATTGATGCAAGGAGATACCAACGGCTTGTAGGGTGCCTCATATATTTTTCACTAACTAGACCGGACATTGTTTATGCAGTCAGTGTTGTTAGTTAGTTCATGCATGCCCCTACTCTTGCTCAGGCTACAAATTTGGTCGGGCCGGCCCAAAGCCCGACTTGACCGACCTGTAGTTTTGGTCGGGCTAGACAAACTAAAGTTGGGTTGAGCCGAGTTTGGGCAGACATGACAAGACCCGACTTATTTTCGGGTCGAGTTCGGACAAAAGTTAAAAAAACCCGACCTCGGCCTGAGCCCGACCCTTACCTATAAGAAAATAGTTAAATCTAATGTTTGTTCTTAAATAAAGTATGCAATTGCATAAAACACGTGGTTACCATCACTTATATAATCACTTCAAATTAATCAAATCACATTTCATTTAATTTTATATTCTTTGTATGTCTTCTTGACTCATTTATAAATTGAGGCATGAAAGATAAGTTCTCCTTGAGCTGACCAATTGTCTCTGTAACATTCTTTTGTTAATAAATTACATATATACAACTACATCAATAGATATAATATATATAGAGAGTGGGTTAGGCATCTCACCGTCATCATGTGAGACGTGTATGATTAAGGGCAAAAAAAAAAGTGTTCAATTGAACAAGTGGACTTGAAAAACGAAAAGCAAGTGTATGTGGACTCAGCTCAACTTGGGCCCGAAGCCCGACTTTTTCATATTGAGTTGAGTTTGGGTAGTGGTCCTTGGGCCCGAGTTGGGCTCAGGTCGAGTTTGGGTAACCCTAGTAAATTTTGAGCTAGGGTTGGGATGACCTAAGCCCGACTGGGCCTATCCTGATTTGCAACCCTAACTCTTGCTCATATGGAGGCTACCTATCAGATTCTCAGATATCTCAAGGATTGCCCAAGGAAAGGATTTTTTATTCTTCTTATAGACATCCAAGGGTGGAAGCTTACACTGATGCAGACTTCATTACTAATCGTCGTTCTACTTTAGGCTATTACACCTTTGTGGGAGGCAATTTGGTTACCTGGAGGAATAAGAAACAGGCTGTAGTGGCCAGATCTAGTGCAGAGACAGAATTTAGATCTATAGCGCATTGTGTCTGTGAATTATTGTGGCTAAAAATGCTATTAGCTGAGTTGGGTTTCCCTGTGTCTCGTCCATGGCTTTATTTTGTGACGAGGTTGCTATAAGCATTGCACACAATCCAATGCAACATGATAGGATGAAACATATTAAGGTGGATAGTCATTTTATCAAGGAACAACTGCATCGTGTATATATTTGCATTCCCTTTGTGAAGACAAGAGATCAACTGACAGATGTTCTAACAAAAGGATTACCTGACACAAGGTTTATTGATGTTGTTGGCAAGCTAGGAATGAGAGATATCTATTACCCAACTTAAGGGGGAGTGTAGAAGTGTATTGAGGGTATTTATTTCACTCATGTATTGTATACATACTCTATACATATTGCATACATACCATATACATATTTATACAATATATCAACCTTATATATATAAATAAATGTTTAATGTGTTGTTAGAGGTGAGGAACCCTAACACACGATTTCTTTCAACTCTTTATTCTCTCTTTTTCTTCTTGTCTTCTACCTCTTGCTTACACCTAACCAGATCACACCAAATACTTCAATAAATAGATCAACAAATCTCATCCCCATCCTTACTAAGTAGAGTTCTGCATAATATATAAATCTTTTTTTATAGCTATTTTGGTTCTTCTAACACCTTTCCCAAGTTGCCTAGCCTTCTCATTTTTTTTTCCTTTTTAAGCAATACAAGAAAATTATTGAAGAAGAAGATAGGAAGAAGAAATAAGGGGGGGAAATAAAAAAAAATACAAATGAATGTAGGAGGGTAACAAGATAGCACCAAGATCCACAATTGAAGATTGTTGTAAAGAAGACAAAGACACTTCACTAAACACAGAAACCCTCCTGATTCCGGACTTCTCTAATTCATCTTAGAATTATCCAATCTCAACACAAGGGAAAAAAGAGATGTTTGTAACTCGCACCAAGTCCTGGATCACTCTAATTAATAACCTAAGGCATTGTCTGGTTTCCATGAAAAGCTTGTTTTCTCGTGATTCTTGGAAAATTTTCTTGAGAAAATCATTTTCAAGCTCTCTGATTGCCAAGAACCAGAAATCCTCAATTTTCAAAATTTTCTCACACAACTAACTATTTTCTTGTCTGCTACCATATTATTTTCACACAACTCTTGCCTAGAAATTCTCCCCTTCTCATGAAAATTGTAACACATAAGTTTTTCTCTTTCTTTTTCTTGGCAACCAAACAACCATAAGAAAAGAATAGAAAATTACAATTTTTTTCTTTTTTTTTTCCTTTTCCTGTGTGATTTTCTTTTCTATTGTTTTCTATTCAATTCAAGGCAAACCGACGGGGCCTAAGTCTCCAAGATCCATTGTTAGTCCTTTTGCTCCAACTAATGGCATTGGAAGAGCTCATTTCTTCTTCAATGTTGATTAAATTTCTTTCCTTGACGAACCTCAAACCAATGAGAAGGGAAGGCAACTCCACTCTATTGAAATCACCTTCCCCCAATCAGACTGAACATACAAATACAAACTCATCTCCTCTCTCATAAAATAGCCCAACCAACCCCGATGTAATTTGGTGACATTATGGCCAAAATACTGGTAGCATATCACTTTGTGATGGAAATTATTTACTTTAAAGTTTTAATTTATTAGAGATTCGATGGAAAAGATGGAGTGGTGTAAAATAAAAAGTTAAATAAATATTGCTTTGGTATGGAGCTATTGATGCAGGATATTACAACTTTGATACCAATTGATGTAGTATAGTCTAGATCCTGCTTATGTGGACCCAAATTGATGTAGTGGAAGCAAGGACACAACTAAAGCAACCAAGAATTGAATTTCCTTCACGCCTTATAGATTCCATCACCTTTGAGGTTGCTACTTGGGTTAAGATACCAAAAGAATTTGAAGGCCTCTCCATCAAGGATCTTCTAAGGGATTGATACTCTTGTATATTTTATAATGACTAGTACCTAATATTTGCTTCCTTTGTTCCTTTATTGTTCCGCATCTCTCTTGGTCGTTGTATTTTTAGCCCCTCTTTTTCTCAATAAATAGTCATTCATTAAAAATAAAAATAAAAAGAACTGAATTTCAAACACCCAAATAATTTTCAATTTTAGAAGAAAAGTATGGACAAAAGCAGAGAATCAATTAGGAGAATTTAGAATGAAATAGATAAGAAAAGAAGGGAAGAATAAAGAAAAGAACACTGTTTTAGAGTTCCTGGAATTTCATGGCAGAACCTTGAATTACCAAAATACTCCTTCAGATGGGTCAGAATTTTATGAAAATTTACAAGGCGCTAGATAGGTTTAAACGTGATCTCCATGCAAAATTTCATTGAATTCTGATGAGTATAGGCATATGAAATTATAAAAACATTAATTGGCAGCAAAATTGATGAATGTAAACTAAAACAGTGAGGGTTTCTTTAACAAAAACTTCAATTATAACAGAGGAGAATCAAGAAGAGTTTGAGTGGAAAGACGGAGGATATAATGAGGTAGAAAAACCTAGAAAGAGAGAAGGAAAACCAAGATTTATGGGGGGGGGATTTCACTAGTACGAAACCCAGAAAATTCTATTTTAAAGCATGCATAATGGAGCTTCAAAATAAAGATCAAGAACAGAATTTAGCATGAAAGGAATTTAATGCATAATGAATCAGATAGAGGACATAACCTGAATAAAACAGAGAAGTAAGACCGTCTATTGAAGGGGGCGATTAAGCTTAGAAATTGATCCAGAAGCTCCAGCCGTGAGCCTTGTTCTACAGCAAAAGTCTTTCAAATCAGTGGCTTGATTTCCTCAAGATAGATGATGCTGCAGCAAAGAATGAAGAAAGAAATAGAAGAAGGAAGATGATAGTAGAAGGAGAAGAAGAACAAGAAATATAGAAGAGAGGAGAAGGAGAAGAGAAAAAGAAGATAGAAGAAGAATAGAGAAAGAAGACGATAGCTAGGGATAGATCCCTACAGTGCGTCACAGCTCCAAGGAGGGGAAGGGGTAATGGAGGGGGATAAACCCAATGAACCAATGTTCAATTCAATTATTCATCATTAACTAACTACTACAATTGTTGGGGTGTCTTTAAATAGGCTTACAACTCAAGAAAATTAACAAAATACTAAAATAGAAACTCCTAAACTTAATACTTAAGACCAGCTAAAAACAAAAGACTTCTAAAAATCCACTTTCCTAAAAGTAAGACTTCTAATACCCACCTAAGAAAGGGGCTGTTAACCAGGCATGTGGAGGGCCCTACTTGTTGACTTTTACGTCCCCAAATAAGACAAAACTCCCTAGCTGTTGACTACCACTACAAATCCCCAATTTGCCCTTGACTTTCAGCCTTATTACATAAATATCCTTGCATGAAAAAAATCTAAACTACCCATGGTACTATTGGCCTTATTACATGAATACCCAACCCCTAAAACATCCTAATTAGCCCTCATACTTCACACATCTTGCATTTCACTCTCTTCTATAGTGGCACACACAAAAGCCTCTTTACAATACCCGCATCATTCTCCTAGGATGAGGAGAAATTTACCCTCAAATTTATAAGTGATCAATCTCTATCACAAATTCTTGAGAAAACCTTTTTTTGAGTCTGCAATAGAGGTGGTAAATGTGGTGGAGGACATAAGATCAAGGTCTTGTAGAAACTTGCTTGCTTAGGTTGCTTCCTTGCCTTAGATCGCTTCCTTACCTTGGATCGAACTGGAATCTCCTCACATCTTGCCATCTTGGCAAAGTCTTAACCTTGGGTTTGATCTTGACTTTGGGTATGGAATTAAATGGAGAAGACATTGGCTTTTCATCCTTAAGAGTTTCAGCATTGATGAAGGGGGCTTCTTCTTGTGTAGTTTCTTTCAAAATGGGTTGCACAATGGAAGTAGACTATTGAGGCCTTGTTTCCAAATGATAGCATACGCCATACATGAGGATTTGCAAAATACATGTCTCTTGGTTGTAGCTAACACTCCTTTCATCAATCCATAGCTTTCCAAACATGATCACATGATCTTTCAACAGACTGATCTTGCACTCAATACTATCTTTAGAGCTTTCACACCCAAATGAAGAATAAACTCTTCTTCATAATACATACAATAGCATTTATATTCATCATCTTGTAGGATCCCCTTGGGATTTGGTGTAAATCACTTTTTCAATGCCATGTCTCCACCCCTTCATATGGGTGGACGTTATGTGTTCATTAAGGGGGAGCACCAAATCTGCACCATACAGGCTCTTCTCAATCAAACTTGTAAAAATCTGATTTTCAGGGACTTATCACTGATCAGAACTTTGATCACATTCCTAGATGGGAGAGTAAACTTAGTTCGAGCCTCAACCATATTCAAGGATTTGCCAATGACCCGCAAGAACACAGTTAAATAGGGACCAACTATAACCTAGCTCTGATACCAAATTTGATGCAGGATATTACAACTTTGATACCAATTGATGCAGTATAGTCTAGATCTTGCTTATGTGGACCCAAATTTATGTAATGGAAACAAGGGCATAACTAAAGCAACCAAGAATTGAATTTCAAACACCCAAATAATTTTCAATTTTAGAAGAAAAAAACAGAAGCAGAGAATCAATCAGGAGAATTTACAATGAAATAGATAAGAAAATAAGGGAAGAATAGGGAAAAGAACACTGTTTTAGGGTTTCTAGAATTTAAAGACAACCATAAAATTACCAAAATACCCTTGCAGACGGTCAGAATTTTATAAAAATTTACAAGGTGCTAGATAGGTCTAAACATGACCTCCATGCAAAATTTCATTGAATTATGATGAGTATAGGTATATGAAATTATATAAATATCAGTATACAGTAAACTTGATGAATGTAAACTAAGACAGTGATGGTTTCTTTAACAGAAACTTCAATCAAAACAGAGGAGAATCAAGAGGAGTTTGAGTGGAAAGATGGAGTATAGAATGGGGATGAAAAGCCTAAAAAGGGGGATTTCACTAGTAGGAAACCCAGAAAATTCTGTTTTAAAGCATGCATAATGGAAGGAATTTGGCCTTTTTGGATAATTACAACTTTATAAAAAAGAAGAAAAAGCAGCCTGAAGGCAAATCATACAACAACAAGGCAGCCAAAAGGTGTCACTACGGGAACACCGGCATTACATTGGAATACACAAGATTGTCCAAACCCAACCCCCAATTAGCAAATTTATCGGCTAATACATTTTGGGATCTTGGAATATGCGTAACATGACATCCCAAATAGGTAAGCAAGTCCTGGATCTCGTGGACCAAATGCGCATATTTCCAACAACCACAAGATTTGCCCAATCCCCAACCTATAACCACAAATGAGTCTCCCTCAACACACACTTTTATACATGCTAACGATTTGAGCCCTTGGAGACCCTAAAGCAGCCCCATAATCTCTGTTTTTGTAAAGTCACAAACACCAAGAGGACCAGCAATCACATGAACGATAGAACCACTACTATCCCACACCACACCCAAAACCGGCAGGCCTCGGATTGCCTTTAGAAGCCCCATCAAAATTTAGCTTAAGCACCCCTAGCTTCGAAGCTATCCACTCCAATGATCTGCTACTAGACACAGAAGGTCGGATGGAAATACATGTTACCCAGTCTTTAATGAAATTAGAAATCGATAATCCATGGAATTCCTTAGTCACCAACAACCAACAATGGAATCAATAACCTCAGTACTTTTTTTTTTTTTTTTTTTTATGAATATCAATAACCTCATTGCAGGTTTTATGGCACCACTAAAATTTGCGAGCATTCCTCTCTGATGCGGAAAAAGAAAGAGCCCATATTCAGATTTGATGGGTTTATACAGGGGTATTTTGGGAATTTTGGGTTTAGAATTTTGCATGGAATTTTTTTTATTTGGTCAATTTTAGGTTAATCTAAGTTAGTTTATTGTCAAACAATTCAAGGGTTTTTATTTATTTTCAAATAGAATAGGTTTAATTTAATTTTAAAGAAAGTGAAAGAACTATTTCCGTCACTTTTCTTTAGGCCCTATTTTGGAAGGTCAAAACTTATATGTTTAAGCTGATTTTGGTGTCATTTGAAAGGTTATTCAGTTATCTTTCCAACAAGACCAAGATCTTGAGAATCCAATGTGATTTGGGAAAGTTATGACCAAAATACTGGCAGAGTAAATATATATATATATATATATAGATGGGTTTCTCATCCCGCAATTCTAGGTTTCTTATTACTGTTTAATTTCCCTTGATAGTTCCTGCATCAGTTGCCTTACGCAATCCCAAAATCCTCAGTAGAAACAAGCTACTGAAACCATATTTATTTCTCATGGGGGAGGGGGGAGTTGGATAAAATTAAATATTCTCATAATCTACATTTCCAGGAAACTTTTGAGGAAGCTATAATTCAACCATATCTTCAATCACGCCTGCACACTTATAGCGTGTTTGGCGGCCACCTGGAATGTAATCATTTCATTTGAGTTTCCCAAGGCAGTTGTAGCCATGAGGTGATGGTTCTTAATGAACTCATTTAAATTTATACTGATTTGTTACCTACAATTAGAAATGAAGTCATCTTAGGTTCCTCAAATTGACTTATGTTATCAAGCACAAATGACTACAAATCTGAATGAGTTCATTACAAACCATCCCATTGTGGCCGCAAAAGCTTTGGGATACTCAAATGAAACGATTACATTACAGGTGCCTGCCAAACGCAGCCTTAATTGTAAAAAGCATCAATTAAAAAATCAATAGCTAGAAAACGTTCCTCTGTATTTCAATTTTTATTTCACCAAGAATCATATCCCCAATTCTAACCTTCAAAACAACTAAAACTACTAGGTCCTCAACCAATGACAATGAACAGAAACAAGTCAAGTAACAAACACAATGACAGAGTTCTGAACATGGCGATTAAGAAGACAGAATAATTAGAATATAAGAAAAGAAATATCGGCCTACCTCCGTCACACCAACAGAACCATCATTCGACATCCAACCAGAATCCGTACAAAAATCTGGAAACCGCAAGATCGAATCCACAACGGAAGGCACGGCGCAGATGGCCGACGATGAAACCCTAACTGGATCAGCGCAAGTTGCCCTCCCAAAAACAAGCAAAAGTACAATCCCCGTTTGCCAAACCGTCATAGCCATAAATTAGGAAGATACCAAAAAGCGGGCAACGAAGAAAGAAAACCAGAAACCCTAGAAAATGGTACGAAGAACGGAAGGAGGACGAAAGACAAAGGGCGCGAGACAGAGAAGGGTAAGAGAAGCAGAGAAAGCCCAGCGAATCTCAGCGTTGGAGCTCCGGTGGTTCACGGTGATGATCAGAAACAAGTGGAGGATTCATGCCCGCTTTGCAACGACCGGCTTCTGGAATTTAGAGAGAGAGAGAGAGAGAGAGAGGTATTGGTGGATCCGGTTCAGAGGCTGAGACGATGGAATTGGTGGGTGAAGATAACAGGGGTGCGTACGGTAGGAAGGCAGAGTCAGATGACCCAGGTAGAGACGATAAGAACTGTCTATAAAGAACACGTGCAGGATTGGAACTCGGAACTAGAAGACCGGTCGGTTCCCGAGGCCAACCGTCAGGTGGTTCGACCGTTTCATTGACCATTTCACCGTCTCTTCTTGTCTCTTTACTGTCATTGAATATTCCAAAAAAATAAAGAATATTCCTCCTTCAGATAGATCGGATGGTCAGGATTATAGGGCCAGTGATGGGTCCCATTACCCTGAATATGCAGGTTTGCTGCTGGAGTTTTTTGTTTCGAAGCAAATGTTCGTTGACTTTTGTGGAGTGAACTTTCGACTGGAAAGATATCATGTCAGCGCAGATCCAGTAGACGATACTGTACCTTATAGAGGGTATTTTGGTAAATATACATGATTTTTATATATTTGTTTTCATCATGGTGACAACTGACAACCACCCTTGGACTCTAAAAGAAACTGTTATGTCCTGGATTTGGTGTCTTGGACACCAGGGACGATATGGAGGAAAATGGACGGGATTACAGCAAATTTCAAATTTCCACCCATTTTGCCTCCCGTACGCCCAGGTGCCTTGAATTGTATAAAAAGGAAAAGAAAAAAATAGAAAACAAAAATATTCCCACAAAAAAAAAAATCATAAGAAAAACATGAGAAAACCAATTTTTCATGGCTACATACAGCTTAAAAATGATTTTTTGAGAAAATTTTGTCATGAGAAAACATTTTCATGGCAACCAAACTGGTCCAATAAAGTTGATGTTCAAATGTATTGTGGGAACTGGAAACTCCTTTAGTTTAAGTGATCATAATCACCCGAGGCTATAATACTCTTGTTTGATTTCTTTCGTTTAGAGTTTAAGACTCATCGATGTCAGTCAAATTTTTTCATAGGTGATTTTGAGAATTTTTTACCTATAAATTTGTAGTCTAGGTGACTCATAGCATCCCTCTCGCCAACTCACCAAATCCATTAACTTTTTGATTGATTCAAGGCACAACGAAGCCAAATTCAATCAAGACAATGGGACCTTACTTTTCCCAACGCTGATCATCCGAATCTTAGAATGTGCAAATGAAACTGGAATAGTTTTCAAATGATATGGACCCCAAAAAGATGAGTGAGAACCTCTAATTGCTCATGGTGTCCCATGAGGCATGGTGACATCGATAAGGGCCTCTACACTATCAAAATATGGAAAGATTGACAGAAAGAATTGAAGTTACAATTCAGCCTAGAGAATTACAAATATTTGGCGAGAAAGAGTTAAATGGTTCAAGCACATAGCCTTGATTCAGAAGTGTGTGAAGCAATTCACAAGTCTTTTGTTGGACATCATTGACTAGAATTTCATTAATAAATGTCGTTTGTTAAGGGAAGAGAATGCTAGGAAAGATAAGAGCAAGTCTAGAGGCGATAATTTTTTAAATAATCTCATCTTAACCGCCTTTATACCTAAATTGATTGGCCATCCTTTTGCCATAGCAAGGTTGGCTAATTATATGCAATAGGCGCAAGAGAACTCCCCTAGTTTTGGAAAAGTGCATTTCGTACATGCTACGGGCACTATGAGTTCTTGGTGATGTCGTTTGGCTTGACCAATGCCCCTGTAGCTTTTATGGATTTGAAGAACTGGGTATTCAAGCCGTATATAGATCACTTTGTGATTGTCTTCATTGATGATATTTAGGTTTGCTCTAAGAACCAAGCAGAACATGAAGAACACCTCCGAATTGTATTGCGTATACTGAGAGAGCAACGGTTGTATGCAAAATTCAGCAAGTGAGAATTCTGATTTGATCAGATTTCCTTCTTGGGATATGTCATCTCCAAAGATGGAATCCTTATTGATCCATAGAAGGTTGAGACAGTTGTTGACTGGCCACGACCGATAAATGTGATAGAGATTCACAGTTTTTTGGGCCTTGCGGGATATAATTTCCATTTTGTTGAAGGATTTTCCCATATAGCTGGACCATTCACCAAATTGACCTAAAAGTATGTCAAGTTTCAGTGGAGCGATGAGTGTGAAAGAAGCTTCCAAGAACTGAATAACAAATTAGTGTCAGCTCCAGTTCTCACATTGTCGTCAAGATCTGGTGGATTCGTGGTTTATAGTGATGCTTCACAGAAGGGTTTGGGGTGTGTACTGATGCAACATGGGGAGACTATTGTGTATGCATCTTGGCAACTTAATGAGATCTACATTGACCATAAGAGTCTAAAATATATCTTCTCGCAAAAGGAGTTGAATTTGAGGCAATGAAGGTGGATGAAGTTTATCAAAGATTATGATTGCACCATTCACTATCATCCCAACAAAGCAAACGTGGTAGCAAATGCATTGAGCAGAAAATCTTCAGCCAGTCTAGCTTGCTTGACTATTGGAAGAAAATTGATATTTCGAGAATTAAAGAAGATGAATGTTCAACTCATGGTGCAAGAGACTTGTGCTCTTCTTGCACAACTCAAAGTGAAGTCCACACTGATTAACTAGATCAAGGAGAACCAATTTACCGATACACAACTTATTAAAAATCTCAGAAGAGGTTAAGAATGGGGATCGTGTCGACTTTAACATGGGGGAAGATGGCGTTCTTTGCTTTGGAAACCGTTTATGTGTTCCCAACAATGAGGGGTTGAAAAGGGAGATTTTGACTGAGGCACATGGAACTATTTACATAGTCCACCCCAGCAGCACCAAGATGTACAAAGACCTCAATGAGACATATTGGTGGTTCACCATGAAGAATGATATAACTGAATTTGTGGCTCGATGTTTGACTTGCCAACGGATTAAGGCAGAACATCAGAAACCCGCCAGACCACTATAGCCACCCGAGATACCGATGTGGAAATGGGATCATATATTGATGAATTTCGTGGTTGGTTTGCCAAATACCCAAAAGGGATTTGATGCTATTTGGGTGATCGTTGACAGACTGACTAAGGCAACTCACTTCCTACCTATTTGTATTTCTTACCTACTCGACAAGTTAGCTTAACTCTATGTAGATGAGATTGTGAGACTACATGGCATTCTAGTAGCCATCGTATCCGATAAAGACCCACAGTTTACCTCAAGGTTTTGGGGAGGCTTGCAACGTGCTATAGGGACTAAACTGAACTTTAGAACAACCTTTCATCTTCAAACTGATGGGCAGTCAAAGAGGACCATCCAAACTCTAGATGATATGTTGTGAGCTTGTGTATTAGACTTAAAGAGCAGTTGGGATACCCACCTACCTCTCATTGAGTTCGCTTATAATAATAGTTATCAAGTAAGCATTCTTATGGCACCTTTCGAAGCCTTGTATGGTAGGCGATGTAGAACTCCAATCTGTTGGGAAGAAGTTGGAGAGTGGAGATTACTTGGGCCAGAATTGGTCCAGATTACCAAGAAAAAGATTCGCCTAATCTGAGACTGACTTCGAACAGCTCAAAGAAAATAGAAATGCTATGCAAACAGGAGAATGAGAGAGCTTGAGTTTGATGTTGTGGATCATGTGTTCCTAAAGGTCTCTCCATCCAAAGGGGTGACCAGATTTTGTAAGAAAGGGAAGCTTGAACAGAGATTCATTAGGCCATTCAAAATTCTCAAGAAAGTGGTAGCCTATGGTTTGGCACTACCACCAGAGTTGTCCCAATCCATAATGTGTTACATGTATCCATGTTAAGAAGATACATACGAGACCCTTCACATGTTTTGGAGTACATTCCATTGGACATTCGAGATAATCTATCATATGAAAAGCAACCCATCATGATCCTTTATTGCAAGGAACAAGTTCTACGAAACAAGGTTATCCCTTATGTAAAAGTCTTGTGGCGTAATCATTCCGATGAGGTAGCCACATGGAAAAGAGAGAATGAGATGAGGACCAAGTACCCGCATTTGTTTCATCACCAAGGTACGCACCTTAAATTCAAGGACTGAATTTTTATAAGGGGGGACGATGTAATGACCCGCTTTGTATGAAAGGGTAAAATTATCTTTTCACATATTTAAATATATCATATAGTGTTTTAGGAATCCATTGGACCAAATTAGATGTGTAAAACCCAAGTTGAGCCTTGAACATTAAGTTTGAAAGTTATCCCAACTTTGCAATTAGGATAATTTCCCGGACCTATTGACACTAATCCCGAGTGAATTATGATTCAAACCATATATCCATGGAAATATCTTGAAGTCTAGTTTCCAACCCAACAAACAGTTTGTAAAAATGAGTTTTTTTATAGAAAGTTATGGTTATTTTAGTGCGAAGGGGTCAAACCTGGAAAAATGCATCCGGATGGATCCACCCCATACCGGATCGATCCGCCACTATCCAGATCGATACAGACTCGCAGAGTTTTACAAAAAAAAAAATTACAGAAACTTTCTAGATCGATCCAGAACCCATGCAGATCAATCCCCATTGATCCGACTATTGGGGGGATCGATCCGACACCCTCCGTATTGATCCAAAATGACATAGTTTTCACTTTTTGAACCCTAATAGAGTTTTCTTTGTTTTGGGGAGTATGAGACCCTTCCAACTCGACCCAAAACCCTATAAATAGGATAAAGAAAAATGGTTTTACTTACACCAAGAGGGAAGGAATTAGAGAGGTTTAGGGGATTTGAGAGTTAAGTGTGAGAGTTCTTCCCCAATTAGAGAATAAGACAAAAGGGAGGGAGGTGTTGAAGGACCTTGGAGCATAGACAAAGAGAAAGGCTAAGATAGTGAGTGTTCATACACGATGTAATACTCC
>JAOXJP010069934.1:0-15342 GCA_025762735.1 Platanus orientalis
ATGACGAATAATCCATAAAAATCGAAATTTTGAACCTTAGATAGGTCTAGAGTTCAAACCTACATCTCAACATTTTTCAAAAAAATTCATGGGCCGGCCCGAGGCCCTATCAATTAATGAGCGTTGGCTCAAACCCTGGCCCGATCCCACCCGTACGGGCCCAAGCCCCGGCCCGAGCCCGGCCCATGCCCACTCCTAGCAATGACCACTATATCGTGATGTGCTAGAGGATCAAATGCACTTAGCGTTGGGAAGAAAATGAAAATTTGAAATAAATATTTATTACACTACACTTTTCACACCTTCATGTTTTGTATTTAATTTCTTTCTTTCTTTTTCTTTTTAATTATGATTTAGTTTATATTTGTATTTGTAAAGTTGTTTTCTTTGATTTGATTGCATATTTGTATATTTACCTTTTTTTGTTTTTGTTTTTGTTTTTTCATATAAAATTTCTATTTCTCCCTCAAATATCTTTTATTGTTAAGAGAGATTTATTGCTGCCATAAATTATAATTTTTTTATTAGTTCGGATGGGTCAGACTTTCATGCAATCAAAAAATTAAAGATGCAAGGAGGAATCTAACAGTGAGATCAGAAATTCTTGCCAGGAACATTAATTCAATTTGGCGTCATATAGGTCAATCCAAACAAACCAACCCTATTTGGTTGCCTAAGAATTGCAAACCCAGTCACATAAGATAAAAGGTCATTACCCAGTGTTGGTCCGGTAATTACGGGGTGTTGGTCAAGGGGTGGATCGGAGATAGATTTAACCTTTGGCTTTTTTGCATAAAGTGACTGTTCATGAGACTTGAACTTGTGTTTTGTAAAACAATAATATATATATATATATATATATATATCTGTGTGTGTGTGTGTGTGTGTGTGTTATACACACACATTTGCACATATATACTTTTATTTCATTATTAAGGGATTTACGAAGGAAATATATATGAAAATGGCGTAACATAACTATCATATAGTATTACTTTATATGCAATAGAGCTCCTTGAGATTTGTGACAATTCCAACCTTTTTTTTTTGGTAAATTTGACAATTCAATTACTTATCCCCAAGTTTACATGTCAAATTACCTACCCCCACACCAGTTAATTGATATACATGTTTGTAAACGTCTAAAATTTGTACAAATTACAAATAAGAGCCTACACCCTTACAAATCTACACAAGATACCCAAAAGCAATACATGGGCCTTACCTCAACAAATTAAGCCCAATTGAAGTGATAAATCCATTGGATTAGGTCCGGGTTTAAAACAATAACCCATAAGACTTACAAGCTCACATGTCCCAGCTCATTAGCAGACCCAAACAACTTGTATGAGACCCACATGAGAGATTTGAATTTCTCTTGGGTAAAGAAAGAAAGTTATGCCACTCAGGGCATAAAAATAATTCCATAAATTTTCATTCTCTCCAAATAAGGAAAGTGCAACCACCCTTTTAAACTACAAGGGATAAGAACATCCAATTAATACCCAATCAAGGGTTTTGGCAAGATTTTAACCAAAAATCTATAATACACCCCTTTTAACATAAAGAAGGGATCTTTGACAGAAAACTTTAACCAGGAGTACTATAGAGACAAGAAATCTCAAAAGCTTATCTATACTCCATACACTTAAAGATCTTCGCCATGCTTTCCAGTCTTCTCCATCTGCCACAATTCACAGTCAGAGAGAAAAAACTTCCTTGGATCTCAGAGATACCCCGTAAATCCGGCATTGAAAACAAGATTTGCGGTGGTTCCCTTCTTTTTTGATCAAGTGCGAAGCCCCAAGAAGAAGACGATCACTCACAATAAAAAACCATCAATACTTGAACCCAAGAAACATGTCATCAGGCCTTTGGATCTCTATTGATGAGAATCATAGGTTTTACTCTTTTTGTAAAAGAGTGTAAAATCAAGGAATTGTATCTCATATTTTAATACAAAGATTCATTTATTGAATTTATTACGTTTTTTTTCATGTTGTGGATTTATGCATGAAATTTATGTCGAGGCATTGCAAAAGCACACGAGCATAGAACAACTTAGATAGCTCAAACCTGCGATCAATGACCCATATGCAATAAGTGGTTGTGCATAGAAGATTCAAACAAACAGTGGTATGAATGTTATGAAGGCTAGGATGAAGCATCCGCAAGAGCATAAGACTTGAGTCCAGACATATCCAGGGTATGCATGGGTCGGGCCTTGGACCAATCTAGAAACTTTTTGCATAACATTTGTTTCAATAACAAAGTAGAGGCCTTCTTACATAAACAAGTGGGCCACATTTGGATCATCCGAGTTCACATCCAACTCACATCTAACCACCCTTTCAAACGCATGTATTGGCTACGATAACAATTGCTAAGGTTCGATGTTCTGATTTGGATTAAAGATTAAATCTTCTGATAATTAAGGTTGCCGAGATGGATGGCAGATATGGCCCTTCGAGTTGTTCAATTAATGAGGTCATGTTGAAACTGTACAAAGAAAAAGAGGAAATTGAAAAAAAAACTGAGGGAGGAAGCTCAAGTTAACAAGGACCACGTGCTACGGTATAAAAACATTGCACAACTAAATGAAGCTACGTCATAAAAAGAAGTTGGATTCTGCCTCAGCTGAAATCAAGTATCTTAAGGAAGAAAATTCTTTAAGAATATCTCAAATTGTAGGAATAGAAATTCAAATTTTCTTCATTGAAGAATGATTTGGAAAAGGAGTGGAAATGGCAACGATCAAACAATAGCACCACCAGAAGTTCACTGGTTTGTGGTCACTGCTCTTTTGTGTTTTCTATTCTTCTCCCTTTGTCGACGATTATTACGATCTACTAGATGTTTCCCACAGTGCTAATGCTTCTGAGACCAAGAAAGTTAATTTTCTACAAACTTTCCTTGAAATATCATCCAAATTAAAAAAATATTGTCCCAGAATCAAGAAAGGTGTTTTTTAAAATCGCAAATGCTTACGAGATTCTGAAGGATGAAGCAACTCAGGTGCAGTATGATTATGCAATTGCGCACCTAGAGGGGGTAGTCTACAAGTGGCTTGTTACTGTCATGCATAATATTATGGACACAGAACAAATCCCCGTATGACTTGGTGGGACTCCTTTTAGTTCTCTCAACATTCCAATCTATATTATATACTGAAACAATATGTGCCACACCTTTGCTTCAATTCCCATAGTTTCCACCAAACCACACGTTTGAAAGGAGTCCCATATCTTTTATCTTAGATCCCATATCTTCTCTCCTAAAAAATTTCTCTTCCTAACGTCTCACTATTCTACCTCTTGTATCTTTAATCCTAAAATCGCTCCCACCTCTCTCAAGTCTCAACCTCTCTATAACTCATTTCCTAATACTTCTTTTCCATTTATTTTCATTTAAAAATAATTTCTTTATTCTATCACATCATATCTTCTCTCTTAAATTCTCTCTCACGTCTCTCACACTCCCTAAAAGGCTATAAATCCTTTTCTAAAAATCATCTCACACGTTTCCAAAAAATTAAATAAATATAAAAAAAAGTTCTTTCCTAAAAAATAAGCAACCAATCGAACCTTAATATTCACTACTTTCACCCGTTCCAACATGGGTGCAGTTGCTAATTCCTCAATAAGGTGACAGCAAGTATGGTCAATAAGACACCGGCTTATAAGAACAGACTATGGCGCTGGAACTTTAACACGGTGGGGGATAACTAACAAAAAAGAAGATCCCAATCAAATGAACAAGAAGATGGAAGAAGAGCTTAGCAAAGAGCTTGAGCTGTAGATAAAGGGTGCTGAAAAATCTTCTATGTGGGAACTTGGTTCTGGCTAGTTTCTACTCCAACCTTACGCTATTAGCAGGCTATTATTATGGAGTGCGTGTTGGTTTTGGAGGTACAGGGTCAAACGGGTTCCATATTCTTGGGATGGTGCCTGCTACTTGACACGAAAATCCCTCAGAGTTCATTGTGATACATGGAGAAGTATTGATGAATCTACAAGAGATGACTCTTATGGGAGAAATCAAACATGAAGAACTGCACGATTTAGATGCCCAAAGAATCCAAGCGCAGGAGATATATAGCGAATTTAATTTAAAGCAAGAGAGAGAGCGAATGCATCTACGCGTGGGCACAAAAGATGGATGTTCAATGAACATCATTCGAAGTTTCAGGGAAAGACAAATATCTTACAAACCAACAAAGAGAGAAAAAATAAATAAATAAATACTGAGGGAGAAGGAGGGTTGGAAAAAGGAACCTCAACTTCGTTGCCAAGCCTTGCCTCTTTCTTTTCGTTCATTCCTTCTTTCTCGTATTTTTTTCTCTTTACCTTTACCTTGGCACCAACGAAGATGGTGAAGATGGGGGAAGAGAACGGAAGCCCGTAACCATGTAACAAAAATATTCTTTGTAACTGTTTCTTTATAATCATTATAAAAGAGCCTCTCCAGAAATAGGGGTAAGGCTGCGTACATCTTGCCCTCCCCGTGCAATTTGGTTGCTTGGAAGCTTGGAGAGAGCGTGTCACAACCTGTGTGTAGCTTGTAGAGCTCAAGTACTTGCCCAAAAACCCTCTCTAAAACCCTTAGGTTGAAGAGAATAAAAATCCTCTTCTATATAGGTCGTTGCTCACTAAAACCCTTGGATTGACATCTTTTAAAATGGTAAAAAATCTGGTTCATTAGTTTAAATTTGTTGTTTTGTCACACAGTTGGAACGCTCCACTCCTAGCCAGAGCACTGCGGGGTTATCTTGGAGCGCTCCACAGGATGTGGAGGGCTCCATCTCCCCAGGATTTTCCAGATTGCTTCTCAGACAATATCCAAAACCCTTGGGACGTGTGCTAGGGAGCTTATAGGGCCTCTATATCTTGTAACTTACCCTCTTACCTTTTCGAGTGTGGAAGGATGCGAATGCCTGCGAATGCTTCAGAATGATCCTCACACGATCCCTGCTTGCTTCTTTAGAGCTTTCTTAGTCTTTGTAGTTAATCTTCATGCTTGTGAGACACAAGAACCTTCTAGACTCTAATATGACTCAATGTGGACAGTCAAGTCCTACCCTATCACCCATGTATTTTTTGACTCATAAAATTTACTACACATGCATTTACAATCACAGAATCAAATTTCATAGCAACCCATTAAGTCGATGAATACAATCTCAAGTACTAATATCTCTACTCCGCAATAGGATACAACCATATCGAGCTCATCTCACCTGTAAAGCAATAATTCTCTTCTGGTGAATGATCATTCGATGATTACTAGGTTAAAGAGTGGAATCGTTAAACTCAACAAACACCTATGTCTACTAACTCAAGAAACATTTGAGAGTGAGCCATCATGCTATTTAGAAGTTGCAAAGGTAGAACATTGGAGACGGGCCATGTCTAAGGAATTTCAAGCTTTAGAGAAGTAGGGTACTAGGAGGTTAGTTCCGCATTTGCCTTCTCACAGACTAATTGGGTCGGAATGGGTTTACAAAAAAAAAAAAAAAAAAAAAAAAAACGGATATAACAGGAAAGGTGGTTGGTTATGAAGCCCGATTGGTTTCAAAGGGGCTCAGATAACAACTAGGTTTAAATTTTACAGAAATGTTTAATCCTATTATAAAAATGCCTACAATAATGTTGGTTCTTTCTTTAGTACATTTTAATTGGCATATACATCGGTTAGATGTTTGAAATGCTTTTTTACATGGTTTTGTCTTGGAAAATATTTTTATGGAACAACCTCGGGGCTTTGTAAATCTTAATTTTCCCCAACATGTATGTCATTAATGCAAGGCAATATATGGTTTACGCCAAGCTCCGAGACCTTGGTTTTCCAGATTTTCACAATTTCTGTTGAGTAGAAGTTTTAAGAGGTGTCAATCTGACAACTCACTATTTGTTTGTCATGGGCCTTCTTCAATCATGATCCTCTTAGTTTATGTCGATGATATATTACTCACTGGTAGTGATGTAACATTTATTCAAACACTTTTTCTTGACATGCGTAGTCAATTTGATATGCGTACTTTGGGAAATCTGAAATATTTCTTAGGAATTGAGTTCACATATCATGGTTCAAGTATATTCTTATCGCAGGAAGCCTATGCAAAATCCATTATACATAAGTCCAGTTTATTGGATTGCAAGTGATGTCTGATTCCCATGTCAACAAAGAAGGTACTTGTTTTAGAAAATAATCTGTTCAAAGATGCAGCATTTTATAGAAGTTAACGATTGCCAGGCTCAACATTAGTATTTTGTAGTCAATTTTGTTTGCCAGCGGATGCATGAGTCAAGACAGTTGGATTTTCAGATTGTAAAACGAATTCTCCGTTATCTTTGTGGCACATTATCATATGGAGTTCTGTTTAAAAATGGGTCACTTGATCGACAAGGCTACTCAAATTCAGACTGGGTCAGGGATGCACTAGATTGTCGTTCTACCACCGGCTACTGCGTTTATCTTGGGGATATTCCTATAGTTTAGTTGGCCAATAAACCACTTACCATTTCAAGCAGAGTACCGATCATTGGCATCCACTGCAGCCGAACTAACATGGTTGATAATGGTTTTACAAGAACTCAAAGTTCCTATTAATCGACCACTAGTAGTATGGTGTGACAATTTGTCTGCTAGAGCGCTAGCATTGAATCCGGTCTTTCATGCCCAGACAAAACACATAGAGTTCGACTATCGCTTCATCAGAGAAAAAGTACTACAACCACATCTCACAGTTCATCGTATTGCTACACAAGATCAGCCATCTGATTTGTTTACTAAACCTTTATCATTTCCCAAATTTTCATCTTTTCGTACCAAGTTACAGGTCTATCCATCCCTGAACTTGAAGGGGCTGTTAAGAAGAGTTAGTATATAATTAGTAGTGTAATAAATTAGATTAGTTACGTCACAGCTGTACTAGTTGTAACAGAAATATTCTTTATAACTGTTTCTTTATAATCATTGTAAAAGAGGATTAAGTGTCTCAGTCGAGGCATACTGGGTTTATTCACTTCTGTTATCAATTTAAAGGTTAAAAAAGCGAGAGTGGAGAACTCCTAAGCGGTGATGTGGCCTCTATTATCATAAAGGAAGAAAATGTTCTGTGGTGTGTATGGTGAATGATAAGCTGACATGTATTGTATTTGGGTGTTAAAAATGTCAAAAAAAAGTGTTCAGATGAAAAAGTAGGTGTTCAAGAAGAGACTAAATTCAAAAACCCATCATCTTTCAATCAATGCACACTTATAGGCTTATAGAAGTTCGTGTCAACACAGACAATCATTCTCCAGAAGGAAATAGAAAGGGGAAAAAAAGAATCTTTCTCTTATCTATATCCAAATCCGGATCTCCCAAATATGTCAACGTTGCTGGAGAATAACTCGTGTACATGTAGCCTATCTAAGAGGATCTTTCCTCTTATATTCCAAAGGAATTCGGGGCCATTGGATACATAACCCGGCACCGCCTTGTCAGGATTCTTGGGTGCCACCTGAAAATAAAGGATGACTTATACAACTTGGCTGATAATAAGAACATAAAATGGCATGCAAAGAATTCGAGTGAAAATTTACCATAAATTAGTAGATTAGTAAAGGAGAATGATATCAGCCCGCCTTTTACATGACTCGTGTCTATTGAACCAAAGAAATGTGTCATTGCTTCACGTACGGAGGATCAAGAATGAGCTGCTATCAAGTACGGGGTCAAAATAATGGTTGAATTATGAAATTTGTTGTTGCACTCATACCAGGCCGTAAGATGTTAAAATACCAGACCGTAAGATGTTAACGTGCTTCCTAAAGGTCAATGCACGCAAAAAAAAAAAAAAAAAAAAAGGCAAAGATGACAAAGTGTCTTACATTGGATTGAGTCAAATCAAGGGAATGTGCTGCCAATAATCACATCATTGAGACCCTCATCAACAAGAATATCAAGGATGACTGCCTCACTCGCGTCATCTGCGTTTCCTTCAATACATAACAGGTGTACATCGGTGCGGTGTAAGAGACTTGGACTCCTTATCTAGTTAACCAAGACTGCCAACGAGCTGGGCTTGATGGGCTAGGGTTTCCTGCTAGGTCGCCACCTAGACCAAGCCTGGCTGGACCCAGGATAAGGCGAAGACTTACTTGTCCAACACAACCCTTTTGTTAGATACAAGCACAAACCCAGCCAGATAAGCCCTTTCAACATGTCAAGGTAGGGCTCCAACTATAGGGGTACAAGTTGTTGTCCTAGTATAAAAGATCATAGACATTATTTCACTTTTTTTTACCTAGGGGTTATTATTTCAGTTGCATGGATTTTAGATTATGTATTGGCCTATTTTATGAACTTATTACTTATATACAGAAAATGACAATATCTAATTGTATACCAATTACTGCTTCAAGTAATTAGAATATATTAATGAATTAATTTCTATTTAAGAATACAAAACTTAATTAAATTATGCGAGGATCATCTCAAAAAAGTTACTTGGGCCAAAGTAGATAGGACCAAGCCCAGGACATGGACCTGCTACGGTAACAAAAGGCCTGATTAGAAAACCCATCAGAGCATGCTAGTCCATGAACAAGAAAATTGGTCATCAGCGACGACAAGTCGTCACTAATACTCAAAATGTTGTCGTAGATAATCAATAGCGACGACATTTGGTCGTCCCCAATTTGTCGCGTTTATCCCGTCGAGGATGTTCAATAGCGACGACCAAAATATCGTCATTTTATGTAAATAACAACGACAATTAAAAGTCATCATTAATAATATTAAAGTTAGTCACGGATAAAGGAGAAATTCCACTCAAATTATCGTCGTTAATATGAAACTTATCCGCAATGACAAACTTCTTGTCGCTAATAATCTGTCATCGCTAATAATCTCCATATCAACAACGACAATAATTGTCACAAATAAGAATATATCAACAACGACAATAGTCATCATGGATACTAATATATCAGCAACGATAATAGTCGTCGCAGAAAGAATATATCTTCAACGACAATTGTCGTCATGGATATGAAGATTGTTAGCAACGATAAAAGTTATAACATATCGTAGCCTTGTTCTTATTAGCGACCATTTTTATCATTGCGGATATAAATATATTAGCGACGACACCACCACTAAAAGCTTAGTAAGCTAAATGGCTCGTATCGGGTTGACATGAATACCCAAACCAAAAATTGACCTGGATAGTTATTTTATTTTTTATATTTACTTCCCCTATATTGAGCACCTAATAAACAAAACATGATTTTATCACTTTATATATTCAAGAGTGTCAAAAAATCAAATAATTTATTCCTTCATTCATATAAAAAAACAAGAATTAGTCATATTACAAAAAAGAAATATAGTTGATCATTACAAAAAATAAGATGTACTTCCACTTTATAAACTTTTTCCCATGCTTCCCCTAAACATCTCATGTTTTCATAATCTATCAAATTTCCCATGCTTTCCTATGTTGGTCACAAGCGGTAGATGGTGATGAACAACATGTGAGCTTCATAAAAATCAACAACGGTAGTAACACCACTAGCTAACAGCGACCTTATGTCAGATTGTTGCCTTATCCACAAAGTCAAAACGAATATAGTCTAGATAATTCAAAGTAAAAGAAATAGATTCCAATGAAATGCAAAGTTAAAGAAACACAATTTATAGTGAAGTACATAAAGAATATGTATCAAGTAAACCTCAATAGAGTCCACTCAAATGAGGCCATGGATAAAACATAGTGCTATAAATAAATATCTGTACAAACACATATGGTAACTCAATGGTGACCTGTCCACAAAAAAGACTCCCTTGAGTGCTTACCAAATGAAAACCAACAGTTTACACAAAGTAAAGCAATAAGGTGAGGGGAAAAAAAAAATAGAGACCTGGGCAAATGCGAAAGGTAGATCTGAATACATCTCCGCCACTCTCGGTATGAAACAAACATTTCTATGGAAACCACAAGTTGAACAGTAGTAGCATTGGTAATCTCAATAAACAAGACCGCTACATACATGAACCCCATGGCATTAAAGATATCCTGACTACTCTCCCTGTAAAAGTGAATACAACCCAAAATATTAGGCATATGAAATGAAATGGGTGTACACCTAGACCATAAATACAGAAAAGACTAGGACAAAAATGATCAACTATAGACCCATATGATGAACTCCAACACATTATGAAAAAAAAACATAGTTTTTCCAACATCATTATCTTGATGTCTACCTAGTCTCTAATGGAATGAAATGGTCAATACATGCAAAACAAAAGCATAAATGACTAATTATTTATAACTTATAAAATGCTCAAATCAGTGAAAGATAAAACTTTAGTTTTAACACAAGGATTTCTATCAAATTTAGAACACATAAAACTTCATTTCTAACACAAGTATCTATATCTCATGATTATATTAGAAAGATTTGAAACAATGTGTATATCCATCTTTTGCAGGGATCATAAAAGCATTCTGTGACCTCCCTTTCATATCAAAATTCCAAAGACAACTCCATGTCAGTTTTTGAAGGAAACATGGCTCTACCTTGGCTCACAACCCATAATTGTGCTTCTAATCTACTCTCTCTCTCTCTCTCTCTCTCTCTCACACACACACACACACAAGCACATCTCTTCACTTCCACAATTCAACAACACTATCATTTATCAGCTTCCAATCTTTTCAAAGATGTACCCATTGGTTACTTAAAAACTAGGCATCCTTTAAGTGCAATGCCAGGTTCTGTTGTGAAGATTCCAATAGTCACTTCTTAGCCAATGGGATCTTCTAAATGGATGCCTCAATGGTTGGGTCTTGACATCCTGAATGAATTACATTCATTACATATGCTTCTTCTAATACTAGAAAGTGGCGGTCATTAATCAAATCTAGCTTATAAGAAAGAAAGAGCATTAAGGAAGAGCAACCTGGTTAAGTAATGGTAGTAACTTGTTTCATAAGTTTTCAAGCAGCCTACCTACCATGAAAGAGTGCTACATGAGTGATTGTTGTCGTGATTCTTGCAAACCTTGACCCAATTGAAAGAGCAAACAGAGGACTGATATAGAGTTTCCCATAACTATCATACGCAACAATGTTGAGATCATATTGTGGTGTCAGAATCTTGGTGGTATCATAAATGTGCCCACTAGAAGTGAAGAGCTGGTTTGAAAAAATGGGGAACTTCTGAACATCAAAGGTGTTATAGTTCCAGTAACATAGAGGGACAATAATGTAGATAAACATGATGAATCCGACTGTGGCATTGAGAATGGAGAACCAAGGTGTCACCAGTGGGCTGCCATGGTATGCCGAGATCCCGACCCAATTGAGGGCCCCCACCCCAAGTCCATGGTACCCTGACCCAATTTGCTGAGTTGTGATGCTGTGAGGCCATACCCAACAGATCCATGAGAAGAATGTCAAAATTGGGAATGGATAGCTAGGGAAGTTAATTATTAATTACCAAGACAAGAAGCTTAAGATTTGAAAATTTACATCTATGATATCTTTATGTGCAGAAAATCTGCAGTCAATGTAATTGACACAAAGACAATGTCAGCTGATCCTGTTGTAGTTATTGAGCTACCCTACAGAGTTCCATATGGATTCCATGCCTTCTTTGTGACAGAGGTAACATTACAGTCATTTTAATCAACATATTTCAAGATTTTATATTATCCTTTCATGAGATGTGCATGTCCTTGGAGGATTCATGACACAAAGATAATGGATGGTTCAATGATACTGTTCAGAACCCAAGAAAATGGATTTTCGTGTCTAGGTGCCTCTTGAGTCAACTCAATGATTTGGATCTCTATGTATTTACTTAAAAGGGAAAATCTTTCAACTGGGGCTACATGACTGGTACATTGGTATATTCAGGAAAAGTTTCCGACCCACTACAGAATCAGTGTCACATAAGAGACTGCCTAAGCAAAGAATCAGCATGACCACATGTTCACACATATATGCATTTGTAACTTTATCCATGATTCTCTTTCTTCTATCTTGGAACGTAAGGGTTCTGGGTAGTAGAGAAAAAATAAGAACGGTGAAGGAAACAATTAGAACGAATGGCATCCTGATTGCTGTTCTACAAGAGTCTAAGCTGAATAGGGTAGATTGCAGGAGCAGGATTATTAAAGACCTCTGCTCATTTAAGGACCCAGGATGGGCCTATCTCCCATCGGAGGGCTCCACTGCAGGGTCTCTGGGATAAAGAGAGGGTGATCTGTGCTGATACTTTAATTGGGGAGTTCCTCTGTTTCAATGAAAGTTAATTTAATCAAAGAACAGCATCAATGGCCTCTGACAGGAGTCTACATGGCAACCAACAGGGACCTGCTTCTAAAAAATTTGGAGGAGCTAAATGGAGTTCACTATAGGTGGAATCTTCTGTGGTGTTTGGGGAGATTTCAATGTTCTTTATTCTTATGAGTGGAGGGATCCAAGGAGATCGAGGAGGATGGAAGATTTTGGGAGATTTGTCAACAATCATGGTCTTTTGGACCTTCCAATTGGGGGAGCAGCCTTCATATGGTCAAACTTTTAAGTCCATGCTCTTCAGATCCAAAGGTGGTAATCGAATCATTAAGAGAGAAGAAGCTCTGCTTGGCCTTCTTTATCTATTCATTTTCCAAAAATGAATCTAACACATCAGGCGCCTGCGAATCCAAGCTGGGCAAGGAAGGTGGGAAAAGAAAAGAGGTAAGGGATCTTGACTGCTTGGTCCTTTTCCTCAACTCGATTTTTAGACTCAAATGAGAAAACACACTTTCTTCATGATAGGTGAAAGGATAGGAGCTTGACATTTTGATGCAGCAGGTTGGCATGCAGCCGTGCTATGAGTAAGCTGGACAGATATCTGGTTACTCCAGAGTGGGAAGCCTCTTTCTCTTCGGTGGAGATGAGTGCTCTTCTATGGCCTTGCTCTGACCACAGACCAGTTCTTTTAAGAGGACAGGTCATCTCTGCCCCAATGCCTTTTTTATTTTAGAAAAGGTGGCTCTCACATCCTGGCTTTCGGAGCTCATTGATTGCTGGTGGAGGTCGTGTGATGTGGCTGGCCCTTTGGGGCAGCAGTTTCGCTTAATGCTGAATTGTATTGGGATAAACTTAAGTTTGGAACAAAGAGGTTTTTGGGCATATAGAATGAAGGAAGAAGAGGGCTTTTGAGGATAGTAATAGTTGGGATGTTATAGAAGAGTTTGAGTGAGGAAGAAAGGTCTACTAGAGACGGGCTTAGAGAAGAGTATGGGAGAATTTTTGCTATGGAAGAAATTATGTGGAAACAGAACTCTCGGGTTCAATGGATAAAAGGGGGGACACTAACACAATTTTTTTTTCATACAATGGCATCTTGTAGAGGCTCATTGCTTTGGTGCAATGGTGGCTTGACTGTCCCATGTGAAGACGCGGATTCGCGTTTGGTGAGAAGCCACTTTGCGCAAAAAGCCAAATGTTAGGTTTGTTTCCCGTGCACCCCTCCCAGCACACCATAGTACATGGGACCAACACTGGGTAATGACCTTTTTTGACAATGGCATATTGCAGGCGAGGAATTAATTGCATTAAGAATATTAAAATTGGGGAAGAATCCTTTAAGAGGATGGGGTAATTAGAGAAAAAGTGGAAACCTACTACTGTGATTTATATTTGGAACCTTGGGCATATCAGCCAGAGCTTGATGGGTTGCAATTCAAAAGGATTTCTGAGATAGTAGCTGTGTAGCTTGAGAGACCATTAGAAGAGGAGGAGGTTAAGAGTACTGTTTGTCAGATTGAAACAGAGCAAGCTCCTGGCCTAGATGGCTTCCCGTTATGTTTTGTCAGTTTTGCTGCAGGTAATCAGCAACTTCTATTAGAGGGGGTTTTTAGAAAAGCGTAGCAACTCCACCTTCAAATCTTTGATTTTGAAGGAGGGAGCTGAAGCTACGGGTGATTTCAGGCATACCAGCCTAATAGGCAGTACTTATAAGACCTTTTCTAAATGCTTAGCTTCAAGGTTAAAAGAAGTTGTCCCCTCGGTGATTTCTATGGAGCAAGGGGCATTTATGAAGCATCACTCTACTTTAATGTGGTTCTATGTGTTGGAGATACCTAGATGTAGACATGGCTATTTATATCATAAGGGTATGGTATACCCATGTCTCTTATAGACCTGATATATAGTACAATGTATGAGTATAAATACCATTGTATGAGACAAAGTGAAATATACGATTCACATGCAATCGTAAGACTTCTTCTTCTTCCTATTTTTCTTTTTCTTCTTTTTCTTTATAGATTTTCAAGTCTTCAAATCCAACTTGGTATCAAAGCACGGTAGATCGGTCGTCGTGTGGAGAGTAACACAGAACAAAGAAGACCAAGGTTGACATCAGCAGGTCATATGCTGACATCAACAGGCAGTACAGTGTCAGAAGATGTTAGGCCTACGAAAATGTATGGTTTGGTGAAAGGGATTCTTCTAGGACTTTTTGTTATTTTCTCGTAATTTTTTGGAGTTGGGAAGCAATTATTTCAAGATTTTTCAAAATTTTAAAATATATATATATATATAAAGAATCACAAATCTGGAAAAATGCATCTATTGAAGGATTTTTCAGAATTTGTCAGACATGAATGGGTCATTTTTTTCTAAGAAACATATAGGATTTGATCTCACTCAAATCCATGGAGTTTTGAGAGAATTCTGTTGATTTTTTAGACCCTATTTTTATCGGTAATGTCTCTATGTGACGTCAGATGGAAATTTCGGTGTAAACAGTCATATGCCTCTATAAATCCACTTTGGTACTTATTGATGATCTTCATAAGGGTTTAGGGGCCTGTTGATCAATGTTGGGATTTTCTATTTAATCATATGAAGTCCAAATCGTGTGACCTATCGAAGGCAATCTATTCACAAGCTGTGTAGCCTTATACGAGTTTTTCTTTTGGAGATTGTGTGGTTTTGGTGTGTTTGCTGGAGGCTGTTTCATGTAGGATCCAAAGGGAAAGGATTCTTTCAAGAATTATTTAACCACAAAACCTAAAAGAATGTTTCTTGAAATTAAAGAATGCTGAAAATTTAAATAAAGTATTTAAGAAACCAAATATTTAAAAAAATTAATCAAAAAATTAAAGAAACTAATTCAAGAATGATTGGATTATCAAAGGGAAACCAAAAAAAATATAAGAAAATTGAATAGAAATAAAAAAAAAATGCAAAAGATTTAAGAATTGGGAAAACTTCAAGAAACCCTAGTTTTTATATTGGAAATTGTGGATTCTTGTATGGTTATGTGTGTTGGGTTATGGGAAGGCTAAACC
>JAOXJP010069945.1:0-29471 GCA_025762735.1 Platanus orientalis
CTACTAGCCCAACTCTGTCATTCTCCAATGAGCTATAGGAGCAGTTTATCATTAAGTGACCTTGCTTTAAAAAATCCTTGGTAACTGCCCAGGAATCAGTTAGACTAGCTGTTAGCTTTTATAAGCTCCAGAATATCCAAGTTTTGATAAAACCCAAAACACACTCGTTGTAGTAAACTACGGCTCTCACATTGAAATTTTCAGTCAAGGTCTCTCTAATTGCCCAAAAAGGGGTTTTAAGCCCAATTTCCTACTTGGGACTCGGAATTTAGAGCATTCAGAGTCTATGACTCACAAAAGCCAAGTGCCACCTTTTATCTGAAGATTCTAAAAATCAATTTGACTATTTTACCCCTTTAATATTTATCAGAGAGCAATTGAGGCCAGTAAACCCCTAATTTCATCCCTTGCCCTTATCGTAATTTGGTTCCGACTGATCCATCGTTATCGAAACATTAGGGAATTAAAAAATGGACACTGATTTTATAACTTTTTGAGCACGAGAGCCCAAAAAGCATATAAGCCAGTAATAAGTTTAATTTTTCCATAAATTAATGCATTAATGAGCTCACCCTCATGATTTTAGCTCATTAATGCCATTTGATGCATTCACACTTAAATACTTTAATCCCCTCAACCTTAGATTAGGATCTCCACATGCACCCCATATAGTTCCCCCTTGGGTCAATCACATGGATTTCAAAAATTCATGGAGATCTCAATCTACCCTACCATTTAGTAGCTTTAACCCCCTCCTTTGATTTCCCTCAACCAACCAAACTCCATGGATTTGCCAACAAGGCCCTAAGCTTAATCACTATTGGTTCATGTCACCAATCCATGTGAACTAAACCAAATCAAATCTCACCCTTGCTTAAAATAACACAAACCAATCTTCCCCCTTGATTTTTGTCATTCAATCAAAATGGTTTGAATTACCAACATGGCACCAAACCCCACTCCCATTGGTTCATGTCACCTATCCATGTGAACTAAACCAAATCAAATCCCACCCTTGCCTAAACTAGCATAAATCAACCATACCCTTCGATATTGCCAAGCTAATCAAAATGATTTGAATTGATGACATGGCCCTAAGCTTGTTCATATTGGTCCATGTCACCAATCTATGTAAACTAAACCATATCAATCTCATCCTTCCACCCAACTCCTAATCCTACTCATACGCCTTAAACAAAACCAAACTAATCCCTCCACCTCAATTATCTTAGATTCAATCCCCACCATCTATGCAACACATTTGGGGCTATAAATAGTCCCAAATTCATGCACATGAGGGCTAGTCCCTTGAACAAAAAAAAAAAGAGGAAGAAAAGGAAGGGAAGAACATCAAGCTCAAGCTCAAGTCCAACCCTAACCCCTCCCCAAGTGCAGGTAAGCCCAAAGCATGCCTAGGATAGTTCACTTATGTTGTTTAATGTCATTCACATGCTGTAATGCTGCTCAATTTCATGTCATTACTCTGCTTTAATTCAAGTTACACAATGGAGATTGAACTGTCTCCATTGGACTCCATTTTGGACCTTTGTCCACTCTTGAATTTTCTCCTAATTTTTCTACTACTCGAAATTAGCCCAAATTTTGACACAAAGTTCTCAAGAGGGAGGCCAAACCATGGTAAAATTTTGGGGATTTTATAAGCATGGTAGGACCCTGAGATGGCTCCATAAATAGATTCCAAAAATCTGTTATTTTGTGACCATTGAATTAATTGTAGATTTTTTATAAAAAAATTTAAACATGATCATGAGCTAATTTTTGTAGATGTTATTCCCCTGGTATATATCTCTCTCTGGTATAAATTTTTGAATTTTTCAAAACCACTAAAGGGCCAAAAATTTGATAAATCCAGTTGTTGGATTTTCTCCCAGTAACTAATGAGTGAATTTTATGGAAATAAAATTTAGGCATTGTACAAATAGGCGTTGAGATCTAGGACCCACCCTAGGGAGCCCTGATTTTCCCCAAGCCTGCTCATAGGCCAATATAGCCCTTTGAAGTCCAACTTTGTGCTCAGGCGCCTCTGTGGGCCCTGATTTCTCTCCCAATGCTTGAAATAAAAGGAAAAATTTAGGCATTAGGGTGGATTTCAGATGTTAAGTCTATGTTAAAATTTTGCTTTTCAAAAATTATTTATGTTTTGTCTATAATTTAGGGTCTAGCCCCAAGACACAAGAGGAACTCATGCCTCTAGGTCCCACACATGGGGCCCAAAACCTAAGGCTAGTTGCTGATTACAACACTTAACGCCTGAATTTCTCCTGAATTAAAATTTAGGAATTGAAAATTCAGGCGTTAAGCCTTCTTAAGATGATCATATTGCCCTCTTCTCGGAGGTAACCTTCCACACCCATAAGGACCCCACCTTCAGGGATTGGGTCTTTTGACCCTAGAAAACCCCCTCTCCCCCTTTGTAAGGGTCCTACAGCCCTGGGACCCACATAAGCATTGGAAAAACTCAGACAAAGTTGCTGAACTAGTTAACATTTAACACTTGAAAATTCAGGCATTATATAAAAAATTTAAGCATTAAGCTTGTACAAAATGACCATATCGCCCTTTTCCTGGGGGCATATCTTTGCACCTTCAAAGGTCTTGACCCCTAGGGTTGTACAATATGACTCTAAGGAACACCCTGTACTCTTATCCAAGGGTTTCACAGTGTTGGGCCCCATAGAAACATCCAAACAACCAATGTTAAAAAGCTGACATGATCAACTTTCAACGCTGAATTTCATCCTGAATTAAATTCAGGCATTGAAAGTTCTGGTGTTGAGTTAAAATTCAGGTGTTAAGCCTGAAATACCAAAAAAAATACATACTTTATTTTTATTTTTATTTTTGCATTAGGGTTAATCCCAACCCTAAAGCAAGTAATTGAACCATTTAAGGGGGTCCACAATCCCTCTAAAAGTCATGAACTTGAGGGGTCCCTCCTGATAATTAATGACATAATTAAAAGGCATGTTTATGAATTTTTTAGAAGCCAATGCTTGAATTTTCCCTGAATTAAATCCAGGTGTTAGAGGTAAATTCATGCGTTAAGCGTGTAAAAAATTGTAAAAACCAACAACTTTCCTGTTTCACGAGCATGGACTTCAACTTAACTTAGAACATGTATGAATGAAAGAAACCACCCTAAAAAGGTGGGTATTTAAGGTACTTAACACCTTATACAAATGTAACTAAACAACTTACCCTTTCTCTCAGGAACTCAAACTAGTCTTAGGAGTTAAACCCATAGACCTTCGGGTCTAGGCTTCTCCTCTTCCCTTCGAAGGGGAGAACCGATGTTCAACTCCATCGGTTAATCCCGAGTTGGTGGCGACTCCCAACAAAACCTAACCCCCAATGTTAGCAACCCTCGTGCCCCATGCACGCCAACAAGAGGCCCTCCCAAACATGGCTCGGAAACCCAGGGGGCACCCACCCCCCGAACCTCTGATGTCCACGTTGATTGAATTACAACATTTTCACTATGTGATGCATGAGTGGGGTGTTACACTTTTGATTTGGAATTGAAAATATGGACTTTCAAATCTAGTTGTTTTTGTTAAAAAACCGTTGAGGAAATGTTTTTATCCAATGTCATGTACTAAACTCGACAAATTGCAAGAAGCATGTCTCTTGGTTGTATCTAACATGCCTCTCCTTGATCTATTGTTTTTTAAACACGATTTCATAGCCTTTTAATGGACTGATATTGCATTGAAAATCATCTATATATAGTTCTATGTGCAAATTGAATATAAAACCCATCTTCATAATATTGACAAATTTTTTGATCCTCTTCATCTTCTAAGATCTTTTTAATTAGGCTTGGATAAATCAGATTCACATCATATCTATCATTGATTAGGACTTAAAACCTCTCATATGAGAGTTCAAATTTAGTTCTAATTCCACCATTCCCATGATTTCAACTAGATAAAACTAATTGAGATAGCCTGAAGAATAATAGAATGCAAGAATCCAATTAGATAAAAATTAGTTGGAATTTGGCTCTGATACCAAAATTGATATAACACAAATATCTGATACCAAATTGTAGGATATAAGCTTTGATACCAAAATTGATATATGATAATGCTAAGAACTCAATTGAATAACAAAGAGAAGATGCGGAAGCAATAACACATTTTAAGACTCAAGAATTGAACTTTAAACACAACCAAATAACCATAATCGTAGAAAAAAGTTAAGAATTAAAAAAGTGAATAAATGAAAAAAAATTAGAATAGTTTATATAAGAAAGGGGGAGAAAAGAGAAATAAATAACCTAGAATTGTAATTCTGGAATTTCCAGACAGACCCACTAAACTACCAAAATTCACCTACTTGTGCATTAGAAAGTTCTAAAAATTTGCAGGGTGTTAGATGAATCATAAAGGTATTCCCGCAAAAAATTCATCAAATTCTGATATGTTTTAATATAGAAAATTACAAAAACTCATACTTGATTCTTTAGTGGAGTTACATAAACCAGTGGATAATTTTTTCAGTAACTCTGTCCTTTATGGTATTGATGGAAGTACCTTAGATGTAGATTAAAAAAGAGATAAAAAAATGTATGAAGAAGAAAGGATGAAGGAAGAAAAAAGAACGACAGATTAGAAGAAAATAAGAGAAAAATATATAAAAAGAAATAAAAGAGAAGAAGAAGAAGAAGATGGTGATTAGGCAAGAACCCTAGCTTCCACACGGTTAAACCATAGGAAGGGGGAAAATGAGGAGGGATAATACCCAAACAGACAAAACTTTAATTCAATAATCCATGTCTACCAATACAAAAACATGGAACCCTTTATATAGGCTCAAAACTGAAGTTATAGGTCTAGTATAATCCTAGAGTGGGGTGAATAGGATTTACCCATTTTTAACTTTAAGTAAGCCTCGATTCAAATAAATTGGGATAACCAAGAATTAAATTAATTAAATTTTCTCTTTAATTTGTTTTTATCTTGCCCCTTATCCTTTTATGAATCTATCATAGACTACGAGGCTTCGTCATTACACTATAATGATACCTATAGCCAGAGTGGGTGTAGGGTTGATAGACTACCTATTGATTCACTTTTAATTACATGTTTAACTTTGATTATTATGTTTAATTAAAAGAATAATATTGAATGTAATTATTTTAAATGATCAATTCACATAAATTGAAAAGTATGCACAATTCACAAACCATAGAGAGAATGTTTTATAGTGGTTCGGCACTTAGGCCTACGTCCATGGTCCAATGGCACACTTCTAAGTTGGTTGATTTTTATTAATTTTTAACAAACTATTATAAGGAAATCAACAAACTTACTTGGAAGTGTTCCGCTGAACACTTACCCCCTTTAGTGGCTCTAGTGGAAGGATTGCTAAACACCCAATGTGTTCGGTGAGTGCTTAAGTCCAGTGTCTTTGGTGGACTTCTAACCTTACTTCCTCTAATGGAAGTTCTTTTAGAAGAAAAGTTGACAGCTTGATGACCATGGGTATTACTATGATGACCATAGTGATGAGAGCTTTCACAAAGTGTATTTACTTTAAAGCAATTTTCTCTCGAAGACTAAAAGAGTGAGAGTTCTCTTTTCCAACACGACTTGGTAATGTAGATATACTACTAGAGAAAGCTCTAAAGTCGTGTGGCTTTTGCTCACAAACAAGGTATAACTATATGCTTGAAAAAATCTATTGAAAAGTTTGAAAAATCTCCCAATAAAGCTTAATTAATTAAGGTTCATTAGTTGATGTTAATGGTAATTAAGTCACCTATATCTTTAGAGTGCAAAATCCTCACTTTTTTCAAGCCCCAACAACTATATTTTAACGGTTAAAAAACTAGCCGTTTAAGATCTTGCGACTTGGAAGATTCCAATTTTGTAACCATTTGAGCGCTCCAAGGTACTATTCAAGCGTTCAAACTTGGTTCTTCAAGCGCTTGAGTTGGGCGTTCTTGGGTGTGCCCAGATTGAGCATGAGCGCTTGAATTTGTTAGAGTGCTTGAATTAGCTCAAACATAGCTAGGTTCTGATTTTTTGTTTGTTTGTGGTTTTTCATTATTTTTCAACTTGGCTTGGTTCAATACTTTATCTAGGGTTATAATTTGGTCCATTTGGCCATCCTAAGTTAAACATTGGTCCGTACGAAGCATTTGAGCACTTAATCATTTTTTTGGCAAGTCATTACCTGTCTATACCTGTTTCAACACATGTGCATGATGCCTTAGCCAATTTGAAGTTCTTCACTTGAGTGATTTGGTCCTAAACAACTTGTGGAACTTCTTCATGTTCTGATGTGGGCTTAGTTCTTTGCTTTTTGACTTCTTTATAGACACTTTAACCGCAGATAAAACTGAACCATAGCCTATACAACATGTCTAACTTTGGCATGGAATTGACAACTCTAAAATACTTAACAAAAAAACTAAGAAAATAGCAAGAACTAGAATAGAAAGTCCTAAATTAACTAGCTTCCATAATACCTAAGGCTTTCCTAGGCCTTAAACTACTAAAACATTAACTTTCTAAAAACAAAAGTTGCCAAAATTTAGGCTTTCTAGAGAATTTTGTCCAACACTCCAAAATGGCCCCACTTTGACTTATTGACTCACTAAGATACCTTTGACAACAATGCCTTATTACAAAAATACCTTTATATTAAAAAAACCCAAATTACTCATGACACAAAAGGCTTTATTACAAAAGTATCTCAACCCTTAAAACACTTAAGTAACCCCTCTTTAGCACCATTTTGAACTTGACTCTCTTGTGGATTGGCACATACATCAACATCTTCACAATGTTCGCATCATATACTTAAACAAGATATCATAGGTTAAATTGGGATCTTCAAAACAAGTTTTAAGTCACATGAATTAGACATTGGGGCAGAAAGATACCACCTAAAAGTTGGTTATCCTGAAATCCATGGGTTTGAAGATTTAAGACTTCTCTTCCAACTACATACTCATTGCTACTTCATTTGATGCCTGACTTTTGACCATCAATCACTCAATTTGAAGGGCCTACTACTTTTCTTTGCATCACTCTCCCTTGTTTGAACAAAAACTATTCTTTTGAGTTTAATTATAATATCATTTATATTGGCCCACAATGCTTCCTTTAAGAATTCTATTTGCATTATTGTCTGAGGGATGTTTCCCACTGTAGATCAAGATCACCAAAACAGCACCAAGTTCCATTATTATCTCCTTAAAATCATATGCTAAAGAAAGACCATATTAACAGATCAATAGAAACAGAATAATAAATTGATATGCTCTTTTTTATTAATCCTTTTTCTCTAGAGCTATGGGTTGGCTTAATATTACTGTAGAAATAATTTCTTTGACTGTGAGTGATCCATGTTTTTAAGAGCCAATGGTTGGCGTAATGTAACTGTAAAAGTAATTTGTTGTGTTCAATTAATGGATAAAAACATATTTTTCTTGATCAACACTTTAAGTAACTCACTGATTGAATATTTCCATTGAAATATGTCAACTTAAGAATCAGGTTTCAGCAAAAACCAAGTCATCATACTCAAAATATTTGCCAAAGGTTAGTGATGGTTTCCAACATTCAGTTTGTTGTTATAAATATGTGATCACAGAATTAATCTTATCTCTATAAAATGATTATCATATTTCAATTTACCTTATGATGTGTGATTAGTTGACCCCCAAAAATCTCGAATTCAACTTCTCTTTTTGCACCTTGAGGGTACAACTTCAAATGTAGTGACTTACGTTGGTTGATATAAGTTTTTCATAAATTATGCTATCAATTCATGAAACTCAATGATACCTCCACATTATTCTTGATTTAGAGCACAAGTGGCAGCATTGGATGTTAAATTTCACCATCAAACCTGATGTATTACCAATTTGATACAGGTACGTCGATTGAGTGAGAGAAAACATGAACATAGAGGGAGGGGGGAGGGGGAGGGAGCACCAACAATAGAAGTTTTAAGATCTAAATACCGAAGTCAAAGCAACAATTTGATTAGAAGGGAGAATTAACAGAATTGCATTGGATAGAGAGGGATGTTCCCCTAACTATAAAAATTATTGTATTTAATTTCTAAAGAACCTATAATCACATTTCTCTAGAAGCCCCACATTCTATACTATTACTCTTCATGAGGACCTACAATCCTTGATTTTTTCTAAGAACTAATAAAGCTTAACAACCTATCAAATTTTAGCTTATAATATTATATTATTTGTCTGTATTGCTGCCACCAAACTTATGCTTAAAGTTTCTAACCGTACTTTGAGCCTCCAACTGTCTAAATAACACAACTTTCTGAAATAGCTATCACAAAATTACTCGAGTTCTTCAAAATAAACTTTGAATTACCTTAATCATGCTTGGGGTAAGAGTAATGCCACTTGGAAGTTGGTTGTCTAGAGACTACAAATTTTTTGAAGATTTAGGAACTCCTTTTCCTGCTATATATGTTTGCCATGGTTTTGGTTGATTAATGCTTGAATTTTGACCATTGACCACTTAATTAGTGAGGCCTTTTTTATTGCATCAATTTATAGTCTTCCCATGCTCATAATTTTAGACCAACACCTAACCATGGCTCTCAAAATCAAGAAAGCCACCATTAAACTTACAGCCTCCACAACCTTCTGTTAAAAACCCAACAGGAAATTTATAAAACCTCAACCCTCAAACCTAACTTATAGCCAAACCATTAAATCTTATAATCCAATTGTTCTGCACTTTGTCATACCATTACGGTTCCAAAATGGGATGGCTGCTATGGTGTCTCTAGATAATTTTGGAGAATGCAGTTAATGGGCTTGGTCCTTTAGATACAAGATAATACATTCCAACTTGCAACCATGAAATGAATTCCAATAATTATTGGATTAAAATCTCCACAAATCTCCACAGACATTCTCTAATTAATGGAAGACTCAAATGTCATACAAGGGATCACTCCCAAAATTGAACTAGCTGTGGAATTAATCATTAAAAGATATATGTCCATCTCTAAAAGACAAAAATCAGGCATTTGTTTCTATTAGGCAAAACAAATGATAAAAGGAATTAAAGAAATTGTGATTTGCTCCACTAGGCATTCATCTTCAAGGAGAGAAACAAAAATTTAGTGGTAGTCTGCATTATTTGATTTATTCAGTCAAAACTAAAAAGGGCCTGATGGAAGCTATAAAATAAGATGCTATTAACTATTTATATGGTGGTTTTGTAACAAAACGGATGAACAAACCTCCTGAGATCAATCTATTAAACACAACTGAAAAAACCCTTCCTGGCAATGGTAATAAGGTGAGGGAATTATGGTTTATGGAGCACCTAGGCGAATCCTATAATATCTATCAAAAGATCTTCTAGAGAGCCATAATCATAATAATGTAAATTCCATGTTCTGAATTGGCACTTTATGAGTGACAACTTTTCTATCACAAAGAAATGATTTTGCAGGCATGATAATTCTCTCTCTCTCTCTCTCTCTCTCTCTCTCTCTCTCCCTCTCCCTCTCTCTCTTTGGTGAAAGGCTTAAGTATGACTCTTAATGCCAGTCAATGCCAAAATCATCCATGTTTGCGAAACTTGCAACAGTGGAAAAGAGCAAGAAATAGACAATGACTTTGATCACATTTTTCTACTATGAAAAAAAACATTTCTAACCATCCAATGCAACTGGGACATTGATGTGTTTACATTCCAGTCACATTGGCTTGTGAGTTACTGCCCGTGCATAGTTTTAGGACACACTATTCATTTGGCTCTGATAGTTCCAATGCATTTATGGTATATTAGCCCCTCCATCTTCAATGAAATAGAAAAAGATACAACTAGCATGCAAAGGAGACTCTAAAATCTTGGGCTGGCAATCAAAAAGAGGAAAAAGATAAAATATAACATAGAAGAAAAGAAAGAAAGAGCAACTCTCCAACCACCAATTATTTACTCAAAATGTACTACATTCTATGTAAAAAACACAACCATTTAATTGCAATTTTCTCCCCTCCCCACTACAAACAGCCTCTCCAGCCACTAAACAAAGCACTCACTATTTCCAATCAAGCAAGGTAGAAGTCCAACCAACTTCACATATCTACCCCAGCACTGAAGGCAAATAAGAAAAAGGAGACCATAAGCACCAAACCCCTAAAACCCAAAACTCTCAATGGGGAAGAAACATGCACAAAATCACCTGTATGTTGAATAATAATGCATTCATTGTGCTTATCTTGAGGTGGGTAAGGTGTAAGAAATTAGTTTTATCAAAATAAAAATGTTTAAAGAAGTTAAAAGTGTCTTTATTTTGGAGTCTATGTCCTCTCATGTCCTCTATTGTAGCTGCATTTCTAGTCGCAGTAGGAATTTTGAGAAGCTCACAAATATACACACACCCATCCCCTCACGGCGGGAAATGGATTATTTGGGGAAAAAGGCTCCCTCCAAAAATTTGTTCTTCTTTTTTCAAAACCCTTTATAGACCATAGAAGCTACATCCAAAGCAAAGGAAGAACAGAGAGCTCTCTGCTCTGAAGCTTTTGGTCTGGTATGGTCTCCTTCTCATCCATGGCGGAGCCGATGGAGAAGTTCACGGACGAAATTGAAGAAACTGACACCGGCACTCCAATAAGGTACCTCCCCCTCCGTTACGTCTACTCCGCCACTTCTCCCTGCGTAAGCACCAGCGGATCCTCCAACGTCATGTCCAAAAAGGTGAAAGCTAGAAAATTTGTCGAACCCTTCGAGGATCCTCCTGACGATCCTAAGACCAAGCCGTCGCAGAAGCCATCTGTCATTCGCATCTACACCCGGCGCTCAAAGAAGCCTCGGCATTCCGCAAAGAAGCTCTCATTCTTTGATTCTCTGGTGAGGCGGGCTGAATCAGAACTGAAATTCCGTAATAAATTTGAGAAAAGTAAAGATGTTGGCAGTCATCCGTTGCAGAGTAGCGACAATGACGACGCTCGAAACTGTGATTTTGGGGAGGATAGGGCTGATGAATCCGGTATTGGGTTTAAATCAGTTAAGACCATCAAAATTCTTAAAAAGAAAAAGAAAATGTGCAATAATGAGCTGATCAATTTGGGCGTTGATTCGAGCAAATTTCGCAGTTTTGATGGCCTTAATTTGAGAGAAGGCCGAGCTCGTAATAGGAACGGTTCTGCTGGTATAAGGACACGCAGATTGTCAAAGGATTGCCAGAAACCTGATTCACAGAAGGTCTCCTCTGCTTCGGTTCACACAAAGAGATGGATTGAGTAAGTTTCTTTCTTTTATTAATAGAATTGTCGCAGGACTGCAGTTGTTTAACTTAAACGGCATTTTGCACTGCCATACAGTTATTTTAACCTTTAAAACCAACTCTACTGTGAAATTAATCCTTACATGTTATTGGTGTAGGTTGAGTTTCAAAGATGTTAATCCAGACACATTCGTTGGCTTAACATGCAAGGCAGGAAATTTCTTTGCCTTTTTGCAGTACTTATATTCATTTTTCATACTTGTTGTACAGCAATGTAGAGAAAATACCCTTATAAATTGTTTTCTGTATGTCATTACCAAAAGAAAAATGTTTTCTGTATTTGAATTATACAATACATGAATATATATCCTAAAACTTATGTTAGTTGACTTACAGGTCTATTGGCCGTTGGATGATGAATGGTATTCCGGTTGCTTGGCTGGGTATAATTCAGAGACAAAGCAGCATCACGTATGGTTCTCACCTTCAGCATTTAAATTTGGTTGTTATGTTGTTCTGCATATTCTGACATTTGAAATGTGTAAAGCTTTGAGTTTTGGTTTTTGGAGTCTAATGACAATTTATGCATACATCTGTAGGAGCCAATTTCTGATGAATCTAAACAATAGTGCAGGTTAAATATGAAGATGGTGATGTTGAAGGTTTGATTCTTTCAGGAGAGAAGATCAAATTTTATCTCTCTCGTGAAGAAATGCAGCGGTTGAATTTGAGTTGCAGTGTTCAAAACACGGATATTAATGATCTAGATTATGGTGAGATGGTTGTATTGGCTGCTGGTTTGGATGACTGTCAAGAGCTTGAACCTGGGGATATCATATGGGCAAAAGTTACAGGTTTGGCAGCTGTTTTGTTTACTCTATAATCTGATGACTGTATTATGCAGTTAGTTTTCATTTTGAGACATTAAAATTGGCTATTGTAAATTTTTTGAGTATATACCATATTCTAGATGTAAATGCACAAAATTTCCCCTTCTGTCTTGGTCTTGTCATTGCAGTTGTGGTTGGGTTTTATGGTTACTTAGAAGTATAGTGACCTCAATTGGTATGAGCTCATTTGAATTAATTTGGGTAGAGATCAAAACTTCTTGGATCTATCCTTATTTATTATTCTCTACAGTTCCTTCTTAAATTTGCATTTAGTTTTGATAAATGTTACTTTCCATAGTTTTAAGCTGATTTTTTTTTTGGCAACATGTTTAGATGGAAATTGTAAACAAATTCCACACCTAAAACACAATCTGGATGGAGAGGAGGCATTGATGTACCATAGTATATAATATATTATTATAATTATTTACCTACGAGAGTTCTTTCTTCTGTTCAAGAGTCTTCCCGACTGTCCTGGATTTTTTAACAGTGTAGAAGGGATTTAATTCAACAGGATACTGCTACACCTAGGTTGAATAAGATTGATGGGTAATCAACTCTTTATGGGGGAAGACATACAAATGGTTGGTAAGTTTGTGAATATATGGGGAAAAGTTGTGTTAGGAAAGAAAGAGGTTGGTGTTTTTCAATCTAAACGTGTTTGTGTTTGTTGTGGTAATAACTGCATATTTTTGTTTTATTAGCCTTAATGCTCTGAGACTTGAAATGAAAGTCTTTAGTGAAATTAGATTTAGTGTGGATCTTTGTGGTGTGTGTGATGTATCTTTGTGTCTGCGCATACATTAGTATTTGCACGTGCATGATACCATTTATGCATTTCAATATTATAGCATGGTTTGGTGTGTGTGTGCTGTGCATCCATTCTTCTCTATTTTCCAATTTGGTATCAAAGCAAAGATCAACATTTCTTTTCTTATGAAGTGAGGAAATCTCCACAATCTGCTGGTGTCATCTGTCCGTTTAGATGACATTAGCAACTGCACGTACAACTTCATTAGAAAGTGGATTCTATATACACTATAGCGAACTATAGTAGGATGGAAACATGATTGATAGATCCCCTAAATAATTTTAATTATTTAGTGTTTCACTTTATTTAGAGTCACTTTGTACAAAAGGATTAAGCAATGATTGTATGCAGGTACACAAATTAAATACAAGAAAAGATAAGAGAGCAATCACACAAAAGAACATAGTCTTTTATAGTGGTTCGGCACTCCGGGCCTACATCCACTCTCAAATGTTTCACCCCCAAGTCTATTAATTTTTTATTAAAAAATTTTCCTTGCTATTACAAGAGAAATTAAAAACACCTGAAAATTCACTTATAAGTCTCCACGACAATCCACTCGCTTTATAAGTATGCTCCCAGTGGCTTGCAGTGACTTAGATGGACAATAAGAGAATTTGCCTTCAATGACTCTGGCGAAGATGGTGAACCTGGTTGAAGTTGAGGAACTTCTTCCTTGTGTTGGATTGCCTTTTTGTAGGCTAATTTAACTATTGAACCCACCCTTTGTTGGAGAGACTAGATGTGACTATGAAATTAGCCTTCCGATGCTTCCAATAGGTTTAGCTGTAGATTTGGGAAGCTAACACTCTCTACCTTGGCATGAATTTGTTTATAGAAACAACCCAAGGTAGTAGACTAAGGGAATTTGATTTAATATGTTCACAGATTCATAATTCTTCAATAATTTGACATAACAATCATTCATATATGTTATTCAGTCATTGAGTTCCTTATTTATAGAGTGGAAAAACCATCTCTAAAAAGCCCCCAACGGATCTTTTTCAACGGTACAAAAATTAGCCGTTATATTTTTTTCTATATTTGCGCATCTCGACCGCTCAAAATTTTTTCGACCAGTTAAACTTCAATCGGTCGAAAGTCTCAATCATAAAACTTGCATTGGGGAATTTTGATTTCGTTTGCTCGAATTTTTTTTCGATCGTTCGAAATAGTTTGATTGCTCAAGAAAATTTTTGATCGGTAAAAAATTGTCTGCCTTGTGATTTTTAACTTTTCTTAACTAGTCTTTCAAGGAAATTTCTTGGCAGTCCTTTGGATCATAAATTTTACATTTTAACACCACCTAAGGTCATATAAGGTCCTCCATTTGGTCTAACCATTATGAGACCTTCTCCATGGTTTGGGTGGTCAATCTAAACCAATTGATAGTCCACCTAAGGTCCACACCCAAACACTCCATTTACCAACCTTTACCAATTTGCCTTTAAGCATTGTATGGCTTCTTGTGGTTGTATGTCATTGGAGCTTGATTTAGACTTTGAGTTCTTCAATGTACTTGTCTCTTGTTGCTTTATGGTCTTCCGGCTTTAAGCTCTTCTTAAAGCACTTTGTGGACTAACTTTAACTTACATGATCTTGTACATTTTACCATTTAAAGCTTACATGTAAGACCAACAATCGACCACAACTTTACATGTACTTGTACAAGTTTTGGAATGGGATTGACAATATACATTATACCTAACAAATAGCATATATATTTGATGTTTTTTGGGTGATGTTTCTGAATCTGTTGAAGCAACATCACATTTGGTAACAAGTAAACTAATGGGAGTTCTACTCATGGAGAGCAAGAAACCAACCAAAATTTTTATTAATTCCATCTTACCAAATACAAAAATGTGTAGCCCTATATATAGGCTTACAAATATTACCCGATGACAAAGTTGTAATTAGGTATAGTATGATTTTCTAGGGGGGGTGATGTTTCCTTTTGGCAACCCAGGAAAGGCATAGTGTACACCTTGAGGAGGGGTGGGTGCTCTGAGGCACCCAGACCCTTGGCATGGGTAGGAGGCATAGTGGGCATGACGGACTATGGCTATGCTTAGGCGGCATGCTTATAGCTAGCATGAGCTTAAACTACGAGGCATTCCCCAATGTGGGTTGGGGGCGGCTCTTGGCACGCGTAGAGGTGCTACGTTGAGTTTCTATGGGGGTTAGGTTCCTAAATGGGACAGTGCTTGGGAGCCCGGTGTGGCGGCACTGTGCATCTATCGGGGGGCAATGGCTCTACTATGTGTGCGTTACTAGCATGCGGTATGTGATAGTGGCGGCACGTGAGGAGCAAAGTGAGATATCCCGTGGCTTTAGCGCTCAGGTGTGCTTGGTCATTGTGTTAGGCAAAATCCTGGCTTGGCCTTGGACGGCCACAGTGGAGGCAAGACAAGACTTGAGGTGACGTCTTACATGGAATGACATGGTATGTGGGTAAGGTGCCATGGCCTTCAGTGAGCTTAATGTCTCGAGTAGGGCTTAAGGATGTGCTGTAGGCGTGCTGGGCCTTCAGTACTATAAGCGAAGTGTGGTGGACTCCAGGGCTGTTTGAGATGCACTTCGATGGCATGGCATGGGTGTCAAAGTGGCTGACTAGTTGTGCGCATAGCGGTGACGACATGAAGTCATTTGTGGGCCGGTCAAGTGGGGCTTGGCATGATGGTACTCTAGGAGAGGAATATCCTTGTCAGTACATGTGGGGCATGTTGGCGGGTCAGAGAAGGACTCAAATGGTTGAAAGGCTGACCTTGGTTGGGTGATGGTCAGGGTGCCACATGGTTGTGATAGAGAGAAAAATCTGGTCGAGATAGAGCGACCTTAGAGGCATCCAAAGTCTTGGCACATGGTATGAAGTGGGTCATTTTGGAAAAATGATCTACTACAACCATCACGGGATTGTTTTGTCTTAGGGAACAAGGAAGGCCTAACTCGAAATCCATGCTCACATCTTGTCATGGAATGTGAGGTAATAGCAAAGGGGAATATAGACCTGGATTTTATTTTTTCTGCTTTACTAGTTGGTAAGTATGACATTACTCTATCACTTTTGCCACATCCTGTTTTAAACTAGGATAGTAGAAACGGTCATCAACTAGAGCAGTGGTCTTGTCTTGACCAAAGTGACCAGACACGCCACTTGTATGTATCTCCCAAATAAAAAAGTCCCTCACAGAAATGCGAGGAAGACATAATCGCGTACCTCAAAAGAGATATCCATCCTTAATCACAAACTCTTTGCTCCTCCTTAGCTGATCGCCTTACAAGGAGTGGAAGATGGTACCGAAATCCAAATAAGATTCATAATCCTCTCTAAGTCTATCAAATCCGGTCATCTATCCACTCATCGTATGCAGGATGTAGACATTTCTACCCAATGCATAAGTGACCTTGTTCTCTGAATCAGTTTTGTGTTTAAGTACAAAGGTGTACTCCTGAAGATACTCCACCCACTAGGCATGTCGTGAGTTGAGTTTCTTTTGAGAGCCTAGATATCTCAAAGCCTTATGATAAAAAAATAAGATAAACTCCTGCAGCAACATGTAATGTCTCAAATACCCGAGGTATTGGATCATCGCATATAATTCTTTGTTGTTGGAATATTTTTGTTTGGCTTCATTTAATTTCTCGCTAAAAGAAGCAACTGAATGTTCTTATTGAGTAAGGACACCTTCTATCCCAACCCCAGATGCATCACATGTAACCTCGAAGACTTTGGAAAAGTCAGGGCATCGCATGATAGGAGCCTCAGTCATCTTCGACTTGATCTCTTGGAAGGCCTTGGCTGTTGCTGCCTTGGTTTACTTAAACTCACATTTACGGATGCAGTCTGTAATAGGTGCCATGGTGGAACTAAATCCTCAGATGAACTGCCTGTATAAAGTGGCCAAACCATGGAAATTGCGAACCTCATGAATACTAGTAGGCTCAGGCCATTTTATAATAGACTTAATCTTTTTAGGATCAACGGTTATCTCCTCACCTGATATAACAAATCTTAAGAAGATAACCTGTGGTGTCATGAACGCACACTTCTTAAGATTCACGTATAGGCTTATCTACGGAATATCTCACATACACTCCATAAATGGCTCAGGTGAACCTCCTTACTAGGGCTGTATATAAGAATGTCATCGAAGTATACAACTAAAAACTTCCCACTATAGGGCCTCTACACCTGTGTCATAATCCTTATAAAAGTACTTGGAGCATTGGAAAGTCTAAAGGGCATGATAACCACTTATGTAGTTTATCCTTTGTCTTGAAGGCGGTTTTCCACTCATCCCTTGTTCTAATCCTAATTTGGTGGTAACCACTTTTAAGATCTATCTTGGAAAAGATAGTAGCTCCAGCCATCATATCTTACATGTCATTAAATCTAGGAATGGTAAATCTATACCGTACCGTAATCTTATTGATGGCTTTATTGTCAACACACATCCTCTACGAACCATCCTTCTTTGGAGTGAGAAATGTAGGTACAACACATGGACTCATACTCTCCCTGATGAAATCCTTTCTTAACAGTTCATCTACCTACCGCCTCAACTCGGCATGTTCTGTAGAGTTCATCTTGTAATGAGGTAGATTGGGAAGAGTTGCTCCAAGAACCAGATCTATGTCGTGTTGAGTATCACACATCGGTGGAAGCTCATCTGGTAAATCCTTAAGAAACCTCTCTCTAAGCTCTCTGATGAGAGGCTCTACCTCATCTAAGAAGTCAGAAATAGGATTCGGGGTCACTGCTTTAGTGACTAATGTAAACACTAGTGCATCTCCCTAAACCTCCTGTTCGAACCCCTTAGGGTTAAAAATGTTTAAGGTCTTTAATTGTGGACCCTTCACATCCTTCCTTGATTCACCTGACTCTTGCCTCCAGACCGGGCTTTCGGTGAAAGGGGAGTAAGCTTGATTTTCTTGCGCTTGAATTCGAACACACATGTATTAGACCTACCATACAACGTGACATTTAAATCAAAAAGCTAAGGTTGGCCTAATATCATATGTTCTATATCTATAGGCATGACGTCACACCATATCTTGTCTTTGTATTGACCAAACTAAATAGGCACATGATATCTATGGGTGACTGGGATGAAATAGGCATCTACCACGACACTTGGTAGGGTTGAGAGTAGGGAGTGGTGGTGAGTCTAAGCTGTTTCACATTATCAGTAGAAACCATATTAGTGCAGTTTTTATTGTCAATGATAACTTTGCAGGTTTTCTCTCCACACTTGGCAAAGGTACAAAAGATGGTAGTCCTTCGCCAATCCTTTTCTGGAACAGACTAGGTGAAAACATATCTCACTACCCATATAGGTGTCTGCGGAGAGGGGTAGCTAGAAAAGGAAGGTCTTATGACAACTGGACAACTATCCTCCCTCTTTCCATCATCATCACTCGGGGCTTGGACATGATCAATAGTGTCATCTATGCCAGTCTCCTCATCATCTACTTGCTGATTTCCATGGACCTCCTCTTTAGTATTGTCCTCTATAAATAAAACAAGCTCTTTATGTGTAGGCCAAACTTTGGAATGATGATCTACTTTACCACACTTGTAATATCTATCCGGCTTGTCTGAAGAACGAACCTTGGCCTCCTCTTTTCCTCGATTAAGTACTGAGCCAGTCTTAGAAGACTCAAGACCAACTCTAGGTGGCTGTCTTCTTGATGTGGATCTAATATTTAGGCGTCTAGGATCCTAACCTCCTCTTTTCCTCGATTAAGTACTGAGCCAGTCTTAGAAGACTCAAGACCAATTCTAGGTGGCTGTCTTCCTGATGTGGATCTAATATTTAGGCGTCTAGGATCCTAAGGTTGTGGAACTGAAGGTCTTACATACTTCTCCATGTTCTTTGTTATCTTGTAGATTTGCTCTAGGGTGGTGATGTAGTAGGGTATAAGCTCCTTCTGAATCTCAGGTCGGAGCCCTATCTTGAAATGAGTGATGGTCATCTCTAGACTCTCACGGGCTCCACACCTCAGTCTATTATCATTAAACCTCATGATGTAGTCCGCGATGTTAGATGATCATTGGCGGACTGTGTTATATTGCTCAAGAAGTTTAGTGTGATAATGACGTGAAACGTACTTTTCCTTGAGCTTCTCACACATCTCTGCTCAGCTGGAGATGGGTCTTTCATGTCTCCAGTAGATCTATTGCTCAACTGAATCCCAGTATAGCTGAACTGACCTAACCAACTTCATCTTAGTGAATTTAACTTGCGTATGGGGAGAGATATCATACCAGTTAAAGTATTGATCCATGCCTCTAATCAAGTCCAAGAAGCACTTGGGGTCTTAGTTTTTATTAAAGGTGGACACCTCAACCCTTATGGTTTTCAAGGCTATCTCCTCTAGGTCTCTAGGATCTCTATGCCCCTACCGTCTCCTGAAACCCCTAGGATCAACATCATCATCTTCAAACTCAAGGATCTCATTTTTGTGTGGGGTCTTCATCTCAGGTCCCTCAAAACGGAGTGGAGACTGACCCCTAGGTGGGGTTTTCCTTGGCTCATGCCTAGGATCATGACTAGGAGTGCATATACCCTGACTAGGAATATATCCATGACCTGAAAGGTGGTCCAGGTAAGGCTTTATCTGAACCCCTCTCCTCTCCTGAGAAGCTCTCATGGTGTGGGGTGCTACCTCTCTACGGACTTCTTGAATTTGCTTGTGGATGGTCTTGTTACTAGCTTCTAAGGCTAGAATTAGCCTGTCCACCTAGTCTGATAAGTCTCTACAGGCTGGATCCTGAGTGAGCTAGGAACTAGTTCATGCTTCTAGGAACATCTTGCGATGATAATCTAATCCGGATCTAGTGGGCATACACCAAAGGGTACGGATGGGTGACCTTATAGACTCCCTAAAGTTATCTAAATGAAAATCTAGATGTGAAAAATATGTTAAGTAAAATAAAGTATGCAATGCTTATGTAAAATATGCAAAACTAACCTATTATGCTTAAACTACACCTAATAAGCAACCTACTGGTAACTAAACCCTAAACCTAACCTAAGCTGTGATACCAAATTTGATGTAGCATGCATGTAGGGTAGTGAGTGTGTTGTGCATAGGAGATATGAATAAAATTACTAAAATAATGAAGAAAAAATAAACAAAATTCTTACTTGCAAGTCCACATGTTAATTCAAATAATTCTGAAATTAAGCTCAACATGCAATAGAGGAGTTAGAGCTTACAAAATAATAAACAATTAAAGACCTAACTAATATGTTTGATTATTGAGTCAAATTAGGGATGAAGAAAGTTTAAACAAGGCCTAAACAAAAACATATTATGGTTGAAATTTTCCAAAAGTGCCTAAATTAGGTCAAAATCAAGGGAAACAACCCAAATAACTCTAGGAATAGTCAGAGAGGCCTAAATATGGATTTTATTATATATTTAAGTAATCATAATAGTTTACAGGTGATCTGCTTAAGTCAAGAAATTGAAAATTCAGATCCAGACCATATGCTATAACATGCCAAAAGTCCCTAATTTTTAAGAATTTGAAAAGAGAGTCAGAAGAGGAACCAATACTTGATTTGGATGTAAAACAACTCTTTGATGTATTTAGGAGTTATTGTGATCAAAGTCCAAGATCAAAGTGGCATTGAATTGAAGTTTCGAAAAAAAAAAAGCTCCTTGTAGCAGTGCTGTTGCTAGCCTTGGGAAGCCCTTCCTAGGTTTTGTGAATTTTGAAAATTTTCAAAAGTGGGGTCCACCCCTTAGGATTGTCCAAGAGTCCCAAATAGCCTGAAGAAAACCTTCCTTGCTAAACTCTAGCCGTTAGGGATTATGAATTAATCTCGTGAAATCACTCTGAGAGCTGATGTGTCGCCTACTTGGAGACAACCTAAGCTTGGGTTTTGAAGTACGAAACTTTAGGACTTGTGTCCTCTCCCTTTAGTGTCGCCCAAGGGTTTAGAATACCTTGGGGAAGACTGATTTCCTAAAGCTTGTAGGATCTGTAAATAAAAGCCAATCTTGTACAGAGTGTCTTGGAGCTGTATTCACGCTTGGGGCTTTGGAAACAACCTGTGATTTCTTCAATTGAGCAAGCAGTGGTTGGAGAAGTATGTAGGGGTTGTTGCCTAGCCCTAAAGGATCTCCTGGAGGGTGTCTGATCAACCAAAACTTAAGAATCCAATTGTTTGTAATGGTTTTTTCAAGGACCACACAGTTTTCAACAATAGTAAAGTTAAAAAAAAAAAATTGAGAAAATTTGAGAAGAAGAAGAAGATGAAGATGGGGACCTTTAACCTAAGGTGAGGGAGTGACTTCCACCACCAGTGTTAAACTAGGTGGGGGCCTAGTTCCATTTCAAGGTTTAGGGTCTTCATCCTGCAGTACACACAAGGAAGAAGAAGAAGCTACGTTAGCTAAAATTCAAATCTTATTGTCTGGAAAATAAGCTTGGTCATGGGCTTTATAAATAGGGTCCCACAGTTAGGGCTGTTTACGTAAAATAGAAAGTAGACTAAAATACGTCTACTACCTTCATGACAAAAAAATACCCCCTAACTACAAATAATAACGAAAATATTCTTAGACAACTATTAGAGACATTTCCTCACAAACATGTGTCCCCCTCTAACAAGAGATATAAAGTAATATAAAATAAATAAAAAGGACTCTAATGGAACCATAACATTGGTACATCTCTCCTGCGCCTGGACCCAATCTCTTGATCAATCTCAGCAGGTTCTAACAAGTATTGATGATGAAATACTCAGGTTAGGGTTCAGAACAACATCCAGAATTATCAGATGTAAAGCCCATTGTAGAATGATAAAACCCATAGATAAATCACAACAAAATGTGATTAACACAATAAAATAGCAGAACTAGTATGCTTATATGAAATCTTGGGCTCCACAGATTGGAATATTCAGCTATATGGATTGTTGGATGAAACCAGTGCTGCAGCTTGTTTGATTGGTTGCAAGTAAAGGGAGTAGAAGAGGTGAAGAAGAAAAATGAGAATGTATCAGTTCCAAACATTATACAAACTCCCCACAGCCCAGCTATGTAACAAGGGAAGCCCAACCTCAACCCTAGAGAAAAGAAAGCCCAACCTTCATTTTCTCTTGCAATTAAAGTCAATTCATTGCTTCTAAAACGTATGGGGTGTTTAAATTGGTCACACATGGTTTCATTTTAGCAACTAGACCTTGATAAAATTTAGAAACCCTAATTCTATAGACACGATTAAAAGCAATTAACTCTTAAAACTTTTTAATATCGGAAAAGACTTCTAGAAAACTTCTAATAAACCAAATACTTACTAAAACTGGATGTCAAATAGATCATTACTAAGATTTCATAAAAACAAATCAAATAAAACTTACTAAAAACTCTATTCCCATCACATATTGATACCCCTTCAGTAATTTGGTCATAACTTTTCCAAATCATATCAGATTTGTGAAATCTTGGTCTCGTTTGAAAGATAACTGAATAATTAAATTTTTTTTTTCTAAATACACAAAAACTTAGCAAAAAAGGCAAGTTTTGACCTGGAAAGTTTGGGCTAAAAGTTATGGAATTACAATTTCAAATAAATAAAAACCTAATAACCTAAAACATAATTCTAAGAGGACCTCAATTGATCATTCATGATCATCTAATTTCTTCTTGCTTTTCATGAATGCTCCCACCTCAGGCTGATTGGCAAAATGATGGTGTGTGTTGGAAAATTTCTTTTGTGGATAAACAAGTGGATTTGTTGTTGTTGTTGTGGTTGTTGTTTCTTTTCATTATTTGGGCTGACATACTATATGATGGCTTCTTGATGATGTTCTATCAATCTGTATGACTCTTTTTTTCTTTATTATTCTAGCATTTAGGATAAACTAGATTTTTTTCTTCTTTTTTTTGAAATATACTAGACATTTTTACATGGACAGACTGCTTCTGTTTGTGTCATACTTAATGAGTTCTGAGTTCTGTTTTTTTATTTTTTATGAACAATTTCTTCTTTCAATCTTAGTTGTTGTGTTCATAGCAATAGGTTCACACTAATTAATTTTTCTCCAGGTCATGCTATGTGGCCAGCAGTAGTTATGAATGAAGTGCTTGTTGGCACTCGTAAAGGTTTAAAACCCATTATGGGAGAGAGATCCATTCTTGTGCAATTTTTTGGAACCTATGATTTTGCGAGGTTTGTTACTGCTCCTAAAGATGATCTTTGGACTTTACTTTTGAACAGGAAATTTATGTCTTTGCACTTTATATGAATTCCATTTTCTTTACGCTAATATTGACAAAGTCTATTACATCCAAATGGTCTATTCTATTTTGTGAAAATCGTTCTAAATGGACCATGCCTTTTATTTTGTTGATTATGCAGGATTAGTTTGAAACATGTTATCTCATTTCTTAGAGGTCTTCTTTCTTCTTTCCATCTGAAGTGCAAGCAAACACGCTTCCATCGAAGCTTAGAAGAAGCAAAATTGTAAGATTATCTATGAGAATTAATTTTCTTTTGCTTAGCATACAATAAATTTTTCTTAGGCTATAAAGATTAGGTTCTCTACTTGTATTTATGAGAAATATCCTCAGTTTTCTTCTAGTATGTGACTGTGGGGTATTGCATTGATAGTGTGATACAATGTGTTGAAGAGATTTCTTGGTATTTGAATTACCCTTTTTGTAAACATGTTTTATAAAGAGAATATGCAATGATTTTTGCATCCCTAGAGGGCTATATGACCGTCCAATACTAATGCTCTCTAGGCTGTCAATAATATTTGCAAGCCTCTGCTTGCAAAGGGAAGCAGATTTACAAGTATTACTAATAATTATTTTGGCAAGTAGCAGAGAGGGTTATAGATCGAGAATTGCTTGGAAGTCTGTAGTGGAGAGGGTTTCTAAAAGATTAGAACCCTGGAGAGCTTCTCTGCTTTCTAAGTGAGGTAGATTGACCTTTATTAAGAGTTCTTTAATAAGTATGCCAAATTACTTCATGTCACTTTTCATAATTTACAGATTTCTTATGGGATGATAGGGGGGATGCAAGGAAATATCATTTAGTTGAGTAAAAGTGATTAGTTGGCCATGTGAAACCGGAGGTCTTGGGATTAGAAAAATCCATTGCAGCAGACAAGTTGCTGTGGTGGTTTGGAATTGACAACTAGAGTCTATAGAGAAGAGTGATGATACGGACATCGCTGCTAAAGCCCATGTGGGGCTCCATATGAACCTAGGTGGGACCTACATGTGCAGCTTGTGGAGGAGGCTTATGGCACTCTTTAAACTTCTTATTTGAGTTGTTTTAGGATTTAGTTTTAGTTGTATTATGTTATTTGGATTATTAGTTGCTGTTTTAATAAGAATAGGGTAGGGGAGTTTTTTCTTTTATTGTTTTGGGGTATTTTGGTCAAGTCAAGGTTAATTAGCTTAGGGTGTCAGCTATAAAAGATATTGTACTCTATTGTTTTGGATGGTTGGTCGAATAAAGATTTTTTGCATTCATGCTCAAAGCTGGGTGTGTTCTTAAAAACCAGAGAATGGTTCCCTGGGAGAGAGACCTTGGATTTGCTTTACCTTGGTGAGAGGCCAAGATCCCTTGTTCTTGTAGTGAGAGACTGTAGAAACAGGATTCTGTTAAAGAAATTCTTTGCAGAGTTTCTAAACCCCTTCCTAGACCCTGTGGCTACCCCTTTTATTCATCCCCTCTCTGTTTCAGATTACCAAATCCAGAAACCCATCTTTGTAAGCTTGCGACTACCCAAAGAAACCCTTTAATCTATTGCTGACCCTTATTTCCCATTGCTAGTGCCCGCAGTTGCTCCTAAACCACACCCAGATCAGTTTCAAACCTGTAAAACCTGAAACCCAGCCTTTCACAGGTTTACGATTGGAGCTGTAGCCTTCTGCAGGTTTCTCCAAAATCTATATCTTCCGCTATATCAGAACTCTGATACCCTCAGCTTCTAGACCTTCGTTTGACCTGTTTCAGGCTTTCAGAACTGAACTCCATTAAATCCATGTCTTCTTAGATGTTCTGCAGACCTTTTCTATAAAGTTCCACATCTGCTATTGTTGCTAGGGCCTATATCTTTGCTGCCGATGTAATTTTCTGTTGGGCCTTAATCTGATAGTACCTTAAAACCAGTCCCAAGGTTCTGCGCACTAGTCCTATTAAATCCTACTTCTGATGCCCTTATAAAACCCATATACCTGCTACAGAACCTTCTGTTAGCAGAACCATAACTCTACAGAGGTTTATTACCCATCTATTTTGCTGCAGAAACCTATTTTCTTATAAAGCCACCCTGCAAGTGACCTAAACTGTTACCAGACCTCTCTCATTTATTAACCCAGGTTTTGCAATCCTTTAACAGTTCCCAAATATCATTCTTTCTGTGAAAAATCCATGCAGGTATCTTCAGATTAGTGTTTCTTTAATTCTTTACTCTTGTGGGTTGGCTTTCTTGCTTTCTGTATACTGTTTTAGTTCTGAAATAACAGCTTATGCAATCTTACTTTTCGGGTACTGATAGATACCCCTTTACATTTGCTGTTATTACTTCTATACTTGAACACCAGCTGCTGCCTGTTTACCCAGAGTATAAGGTTTCTCTCTTGGACTGTTGTGTTGGTTCTTAGTTCTTGAACAAGACGTATATCTGTCCTAGTTTTTATGGGTCCATGACCCGCAGGTTTGCAGCCATCCCAAGGCTGTTCTACATCAAGTGATAATAGAAAAGTATGGTAAGGACTTGGCTTGGGATCCCAAGGAAGTGCATAAAGGGCATAGTGATGTAACATGCAAGGGAAAAGTCAATGAAACAGATCCAATGTAAACTATTCTTAGCAACACACAATCATAACAAAGATTCCTATTCTATAGCAAGTGCAATTAAAGTTCAAGAATGAAAGTAGTAATGAATTAACTTAATTAGCAAGTAGAGGCATATAAAATTCAGGTTAAAAAATTTGTTATGCTTAAATTATTAATTCACAATTAGACTTTGAAGATTTACAAGCATTCAATGTAAGGATCTCAAGTGTAGGATCATGAAAGGCTAATATACAACTTAGATATGATGCTGGCAGCAAGTATGTAGCTGGGGTTATGGGTTTAAATAAAGTCGGGTAGCTGTTAGGAAGGGATAAGTATGGATGATAATAATACCAGCAAGGGTGGATGTGTTGCATGAAAATCTGATAGCAGTAGGGTGGATTATGAGGTCGGCAACTTAGAGAAAGTAGTAAAAGCTATATGTTTATACCTGTAAAATTGGCCAGCAACAAGTGAGTGAATTAATCAGTCATTAATCCATATGAATCCATAGAACAGCAGCAAAGCATCATCATCAATTTTACTTTATGAAATTGCTCTAACGTTATCCTACAGGGGGGGGTGAATAGGATATCTAATTTAATTTACCCCTTTTTTCAATTTATCTTGGGATTGATTTTAATCTTTTTAACTTAGCCCAAGTGTGTGTGTGCTCCAAAGTGTTCACTCAACTATTTTTTCAAACAAGTACTATGCAAGAGTAGTAAGAAACATTTAAGTAAAGAGACAAACAATCACACACAATCTACAACAAGAGATTTATAGTGGTTCGGCATTAGGGCCTACATCAACTCTTCTAAAGCTCATTACCGAGCTTAGATATATTTCATTTAGGTACTATTATAACCTAAGTCAATATATAAAACCTAACTACTTGCTCATAAACAAGCTAAACAACAACACTCGGTGTCTCTGACGAGTGTGCACTACTATTAGTGTCTCCGGTGGAGGTAGTCAAGCTTCTGGTGTCTCTGGCGGAAGCAAAGCAAGAACAATAATAAGGATGAATGCAAAGTAGCACAAATATTACCACAACTTGGTTGATGTTGCTTGTTTCTCAAAGTGGGGTGCTCTTTGTTGAGTTAGTTTGCCTTAGTTACCCACAAACTCCAAGTACTTGGCTCTAGTGCTCCTTGAGCTCAGCCAAATATGAGTTTCCTCTAGGAAAAGACTCACCACAAGTTCTCCTCAATATTAGTAAAGTGGTATTCAAGAGAAGATAAAGAGAGAGTGATTCAAGTGTATGAAGTTAGCTATTCAAGCAGTGGGGAGATGGTGTTTTTCATAGTGGGGATGTTCTCAATATAGTAAACTTTATAGCTCTCTCTAAAACAGTTTGGTGTGTTGGAGTTGTTTACCCTAACATAAAAAGTTCCCTTTTATAGAGACGAGGAGTATGTAAGGCTTTTGGATTGAGATCTTTTATAACAAACAACTTTTTGGAGCCTTAGATTTTGAAAATCGGGGTTCAAATTTCGAAAATCTCTTATTGGAATTCGTGTTTGAACTTTGTTCCAAAATTACCCTCCCAATTGATTGCTTGATTTGCAATTGATTGCGAGATCGCAAATCAATTAGGGCTCACAATTAGGCTCATAAACGATTGCTTGATTTGTAATCGGTCGCAATCGACCAAGCCAATTTTAGCTTCTAACACATGATGTCTAATGTATCCCATATAAAAAACTAATATACCACCCATGTCCTTTTTAAGAGTAAACTCACCAACTCTCTCAAAACCTTAAGGTGTTAGGAAATACAAGAATTAATATACTTCAACACCCCCTAGGGGGAACACTGGTCTCTCTTAGGAACACACTTGGGGAGCTAGGCATGGGTCTACACAATGCGTACACACGCTCACAACAGTACATTTGGGAAAATGCTTCCACCAGGATTTGAACTCACGTCCAAACTTGCTCTGATACCATGTTGATAGTAAACTAACAAATTCTCCCAAAACCTTAAAGTGTTAGGAAATACAAGAATTAATATACTTCAACAGTCCTCTACTCTAACAACTAGTGAAAGATACAAAATAAACTAATAAACCTCCTAAAATTCCAATAAAATGAAATAAAAACATCAAATAAAAGCTCCAACATGTGACTCTTCCAAGTATGCTTACATGGTCCCACAAATCAAGAAAGTGGGCCCCATATGTCTCTGAATAGGAAAGTACTCCGATAAGTTCTGAATCTGCCCCAAATTGAAGTGTGACTCTCTCTGGACATCCTATTCAATTCAAAGGGTCAATGGACACTTTCTCCTATGTTGGTACACCCTAAGGCTGCCATGTGGCATGATGTCCCCATCACATAGTTTGGGGATTTAGAAATCAATCATGGATAAAAAGGAGAGGTTTAGGAATTCATTTGATTTAACAATGGTTTGGGTGAGGATATTAAGTTTTGGGAGGATCTTTGGTTTGAGGCTAGGCCCTTTAGAGAGATCTTTAATTGAATACTCCTTAGCTATGGATAAAAAGGTGATTGCCTTCCATTATGATGAAAATATTTGGGAAGGGATTTGGTGTCTTAGATCAAAGAGAAGCCTAGATGACTTATATCTAGGCTTTAGATTACTTAATACATTACATGATTTTCAGCCTAATCCTCTCGTGAGTTATGTCTAGGTTTGGGTTAAAGAATGAAAAGGCCAAGTCATGGTCAATCCTTTTTTGCAACATTTGATTGCACAATAGTGTTCCCTTTTCTTATAAGATAGTGTAGAAGGCAGGCTATACCTCAAAGGTGGCCATCTTTCTCTAGAATGCATTTCAAGACACGATTCTTGTACTGGATAACATTAAGAGAATGAAGTTAAGTTAACAAGTGTTTTTTGTGCCTCTAAGAGGACGTGATGGTAAATCATCTTTGTTCATTGTCTATTTGTTTTTAATGTTTGATAATTCTTTTTTTTCCTAGTTGGGGGTCTCTTGTTCTTTTTTGCTCAAGTTTGAGAACCTAATCTCCGAGTGGGGGTTAGTTTCCATGGGAGGGGGTTTTTGAATTCTTCTAGAGGCTCCTTCCAGGTGTCCTATGTTGGGGCATTTGGAAGGACAAGAATGACAAAAATTTTGAGAACAAGTCCAACAGTCAAGAGAGGCTTATAGTTGCCAAAGACAATTATCTTATGATTTTTGTTTTGTTAGGGCAGGTTCTGATGTGGACTTCTGATGTTCTTTGTGGGATGTGGGTCACTGATGTTTGAGGTCTTTGATTTTCTCTTCTTTTCTATTTTCTTTTATTGTGTATTTGTTTTTTAGTTAGATATCTACCGTTCAATATTAATAATCATCATTGTCATCCTCTCCCACGTTCTACATAGATCCAACATTTTCTATCCCAAAATTCATAAAGAATAAGAGCATAATCCATTGACTGGTTCCATAGTGACTGACATATCCTTAGCGTTAAGAAAAAATTATCTGCAATGATTTTTATTTTTTTGCTATGGTTTTTTGTATACCACCTCAAGAAGCATAAGGGGAGCACTCCTAAGCATTTAAGGACCACAAGACCTACCGCATAAACCATTCATCTAATTTTTGGGATCAATATGTAGTTATGAAACGGTTTAAAAATTACATCACAATGGACGAGTGTGGGTAAAGAAGTTAGTCCAAGAGAGTAGGATTCGTTTAGCAACTTGGAACATAGGAACCTTAACA